>CM072512.1:57079386-57161886 GCA_036898135.1 Oncomelania hupensis | reverse complement strand
GATGCATCAAACACTGCACAAGGGAGTTAAACGGGGACAGGACCAAAAGCGCCCCCCTTACACATCAGATGCAGAAAACACTGCATAGGGGAGTCAAACGGGGACAGGACCTAAACCGCCCCCCTTACACATCAGATGCAGAAAACACTGCATAGGGGAGTCAAACCGGGACAGGACCAAAACCTCCCCCCCCCTTCCCCCTTAAACATCAGATGCAGAGAACACTGCATAGGGGAGTCAAACGGGGACAGGACCAAAACCGCTGATGTGTAAGGGGGGGGGGCGGACCAAAACCGCCCCCCCCCCTTACACATCAGCGGTTTTGGTCCTGTCCCTGTTTGACTCCCCTATGCAGTATTTGTTGCATCTGATGGGTTGGGGGTAGGGGTGGGACGGTTCTGGTCCCGTCCCCTTTTGACTCCCCGGTTCAGTATTTGCTGCATGTGATGGGTAGGGGGGCGGTTTTGGTCCTGTCCCCGTTTGACTCTCCTGTGCAGTGTTTTTTGCATCTGATGGATAGGGGGGGAGGGGGGGCGGTTTTGGTCCTGTCCCCATTTGACTCCCCTTTCATTGTAGTTTACATGCATTTTGTTAAGAGACCTGTTTTGGTCTTGTCCCCGTTTTACTTCCATGATTTTGTCTGATGAGATTACTGACGCAGTCTTCAATTGCTCTTTTTAATAGGCTAGAGGGGGCCAGTCTGGGCCTGACCCAATCTGACTCTCATCGGTTCTAGATTAGCCCCCCCCCCCCCTTCCAGGGGTCGTTTTGGTACATCTAAAATTGTCCCATAATGACTCCCGGGAGTGCATCTGGGCCAGTCCCTGATTTACTCCCTGTTGCAATGGGGGCTGTTTTAGGACAGACCCACTTTAACTCCCGGGAGTCATTCTGGTACTGAAAAATGTGCGCCAAACTAACTCCCGGGAGGATAATCTGGAACACAGTAGAGTGCATAACATCAATTGTTCTTATGTAATCTTCATTCCCCAGAGAGTGATTTTGGAATAGGCTGGGGGTCAATCTGGTCCAGGACCAGAATAACTTCCGGGAGTAAATCTGGGACGGCCTGGTTTTACTCCAGGGAGTTAAATTGGGCCAGAGACGCTTTCGGCACGTTACACCGGCCGCCATCTCACCAAGAAATCGAAAGAATTTTGATTTTCTTGATTCCTAAACAAACATGAACTTGCTGACTGAACCGTTACAATTATGGTAGTAGGCTTAATTATAATCTGACATGCCTCCGATATTACGAAATAATATGTGGTAATTCATTCTTCTATCTATCGTCGTTCATCCACTGATATACGCCTATATAATAATACCTGGGCATGTAACGCCAAAGGGAAGACGCAGAAGACGATGACGACGACGACAACGACGACGACGACGAAGAAGAAGAAGAAAAAGAAGAAGAAGAAGAAGAAGAAGAAGAAGAAGAAGAAGAAGAAGAAGAAGTAATCAGACAAATCGTTGCGTATTATTGTAGAAATGACCACATTACGCTACCCTCATGGTAAGATGTAAGCTTACTTCGATTGAAGTTGCTGAAAAACACGAGAAAATAACCCAACAAAGATCGATATTTGCTCTGCACAGGTTCTCATTCTCCGTGAAAAAATATACCAAAAAAATGTTATTTTTCCCTCCACATGCGATGATGTAGATCTACTTGTACCCCACGAATCTGTCAACAATGCTCTCATCACCATAATTATTCTTTTATCGGTGTCCAGTAAAAAAAAATGTGTATGCAGGACCTGTTTGAATAGGCATATACAACATGACATAAACCTCAATAATGTAGTCTACCTGGTTTGTGGCTTTCTCTTTGCCTCTCGCAATCTCTCGATCTCTTTCTCTGTCTCTGTCTGTCTCTGTCTTTCTGTCTCTCTGTCTGTCTCTCTGTCTGTCTCTCTGTCTCTCTGTCTGTCTCTCTGTCTGTCTCTCTGTCTGTCTGTCTCTCTCTCTCTCTCTCTCTCTCTCTCTCTCTCTCTCTCTCTCTCTCTCTCTCTCTCTCTCTCTCTCTCTCTCTCTCTCTCTCTCATGCTCTCCGTAAGTGCATCTTGAATCGTGCCTGCATTTTCTAAAGGGAAGCGCAGCATGCAGACTTGCTGCCACGAATTATACTTGCCCACATACAGTATCATCACCATCACAGTAAGCTAAGGAATTCCCTTGACACTGCGTTCCAGTTCCGTGCTTGCACGCATCATCGTGCATTAAAGTCTCATAAAACGAGTAAGTGGCAGTCCCGAATGAATTTTGGCTTCAAACAAAGGTTCCGCAAATGGGAATCCAGGTAAACAGCTAGAGAATGTTGCCTTTGAAACTGTTAGTGCTTCGACATAGGCCGAGTAAACGAGATATTTGTGTTTGTTAGCATGCACTTCATTGTTTTAGGGCATAAACAAATACCATCTACAAACAAGAAAAAGAAGCAAATAAAACGTAAAATCGATAATACAGCAGACAAAATCTCTGACGAAATATCCCAATAAAATCATAGAGGAAGATAATCATACAAATTAATGAGATATCACTTGTAAAATCGATTCAGCGTATCTTGTCTGGAGGTTACATGTGTAGCTTCTGCGGCCATGTCAAAATAGTGTCTGCAGTCGACGAACCATAACTATTAGCTTTTCAGATGATGATTCAATTCAATTCAATTCAATTCAAACAACTTTATTTATCCAGATTTGGCAATTACAATGAAAGTATGAATGCTCTCTAATTAAAAAAAATCAATTAAAAAAAATCACAACAATATCTGATATACATGAGGATGTCTACAAACAATAACAACTTGCACAAAACAACTTGTACAAAACACAGCGGCAGCCCCCCGACACCATCCGCACATACACACTGCCCATGCACACACATGATACATGTAGTTCATAGACATTTACCCCACACAGGCATTCATCACCAGCTGCACTCACCACAGACACAGGCATAAAAATAACAAGGTAGAAGATTCATTAAAGGAAAAAGCAGCTAAGATTAGTTATTATCAGGCTAATTGTTTAACTTTTAGTTTTTATGCATTAATTGTTCTTACTCTTGTTCATCAACTGTATTGCATGAGGCACGAACGATTTTAAATACCGATTGGTCTTGCACTGTGGCATCTTAAACCTCCTCCCAGATTGCATCAAAACAAATTCCTCAGCTAGCGCATGAAGGGGCATAGAAATAATCGAAACAGCCCTCCTAAGTGTTTGTTGATCACAAAAAGTACTCAGGTCTCTTTGCCTGTCACCAATTATTTTTGAACATATATTTACTATTGAGTGCAGACTGATCTTATCATATACAGAAAGGCTGTTAAACCAGCAGACAAATGAAAAATGATGCCATCGTGTTCTGTTCTAAATCTGGTTATAATGAAAATTATTATGTCCAGGCTACAGCGGGGAATGCGTAGAGTTAATAGATATTAATTTAAAAAAAAAGAAAAAAGATTTGCGTCGACGTTTGATTTTGACAGTGCGTTTCAAGCTGCACGTTAGCGTCTTGGCTGCGTAAGTTCAATACTGCTGGAGGCCATCTTTTTGTTCCTTTTATTAAAGGGGTGGGGGGGGGAAGGAGAGTGAAAGAGGGAGAGAGGGTTGAGTGTGGAGTATATTGTAATAACCTTTATACTTAATGGGGAATATGATTTTCAAATTTCTTAAGCACAATTATTCCAAGTTGTGTTTATTTTATTTATTTATTTTTTTGTAATGGGAGCTACAATTATATGTTATATTTCGTAATATAATTTCATATTTGCTCATCACATATTGTCAAGTTTAGATTCTTTTTTCAAAGTGTTTAAGGTTGGCTCTTGCATTATTATTTTTAATTAGTAAGTTGTGAAGGATATAATTTTCATACTTCGCTCATTACGGAGAGTATACTCTTCCGATTTCGTTCCTTGTGGGGGATACAATTTTATAGTCTTCTGAGCTTCTCATAGCCGTGACATTACGGTCCTGAGAGAAAAAAAAAAGAAGCGTGCAAGAGTTAACGTAAAGCAAACATGGTGGACTTAGATCAATAATGCTTTGAACTGTTTTGCTTGGCTCCTGACTTGCTTTTCAGCATGCAGAATGACAAAGTCAGCAATCTGAGTGTGATGGCATAATTACCAGGTATAGTAAATTAAAATAAAATGAATAGTTATATATATTACGTATATAGCGCACATATCAGCACAAGGAACAGTTCAAGGCGTTGGCAGAAAACAAGATATTTCTCAGTCCGCCCAAGGCGCCCACTTATTTTAATTATGGGCGCTGAATAATGTACTCAAAGAGTTTTATCTGGTTTCTGCAAGCGGGTCCAAAACTCACTCCCCGGAAAGTGTTCATTCACCAGAGGCCTATATTAGGTATTACGGACAAAAATTTTATTTTGGTTCAGGATGTTTTTTTTTTTTTTTTTTTTTTAATCAATTTATAGTCCCCTCTCTTCCCGATAAGGATTTTCAGAGAGGAGACTCTGATTGTTTTATTTTGTTTTTATTATATAGTACAAACCTTAAGAAGATTAAAAAAAATTTAAATTGTTAAAATCGGTCAATATTAAGGCACTCATTTAACTGTTCAAAGTGGGTAACCCTCACACAAAAATAAAACGCGTTTTTCCCAAAAGTGGCTCAAGTGTCTAAAATTAATACAAAGTGCATAAAAAGGCACTGTATTTACACAACAAAATGCAGAACAATCTAGTATGCTCAGAAAACAAAATATTTTGCCAGTTTTAGCAGAATATACGAAAATAAATATGCATTTATATATATTCATAATTCATATTAATTAATTGTTCGACAATATGAAGATCTTTTTGGGAGTTATGGAGTAAAATACAACAAAAAAAAATAATACATTGAAAGCCTACTGCCGTGCTGATGTACAAGAATAACTACTAGTAGTACTAGTAGGCCTAACTCACTGGAGAATTAATTATGCAAAACGAAGACCTTGCAAAATTCACAGAAATAAACATAAAAGAAGAAAGAACATTGTTTTGCAAACAAAACTCACCCCTGGAGTTGACATAACTTCATAACTTAATGTGAAACGCATGAGTTCTAATCTGAATGCGTGTGTGCGAAGCCGTGACAACGAATGAAAACAACATGGCGGCGACTCGTCGTGTGGTCTTGAATTTTGTATAATTTGAAAGGCTTTACGCTCAAAAAGTTCATTTTTTGCTGTTGTATTATTTAAAAGACACATCAGGTTACCTAATAAAACACAAATTACAGCCAAGCAATTTTTATAAAGGAAATACAAAAATGCCGACGAAACCGGAAGTGGCGTAACCTTAGGTCGTGGGGACTTTAATTTTTTTTACATTTTGAAAGGCTTTACGCGCAGAAAGTGTACTTTTTTCAAATTGTATTACTTCTTTTTTTTAAAGAAACAGGCTACATAATAAAACATAAATTACAGGCATGTAATTTTTATAAAGAAAAATAAAAATTTTATTTTACGAAGTTGTCGCTGCTCCCCCCAAAAAAAATTTGCAGTCCTGCGCCAATGTCTCCCCTTTCGTTATTGGTCATTTGTTTTAGAAAGAACCACTATACATAGCCGTTTGAGACCGTAATCTGACCCTGGTATCAGCGGTAAAATTAGAGTTAGGTTTCCCGGAAATCTCGATCCGCTCGGAAGAGTTACCTTCTCTTGCATCCGTAATGCATACCTATATTCAGATATTTAAATTTTCTCTCTCTCTCTCTCTCTCTCTCTCTCTCTCTCTCTCTCTCTCTCTCTCTCTCGTGGAATTAGAAGAAGAAGACGAAGAAAAGGACAGGAAGAGGAGGAGGAGGAGAAGATAATATTTCGCCTAGTAGAAGAAGAAGCAGGAGGAATAGAAGACATTTCATGGAAAAGGAAGATCCAGCCAGCAGAAGAGAAAGAAGATAAAAGTACTAGAACCAGAATAAGAAGATAGACAGACAGACAGACAGACAGACAGGCTGTGTAGACCTAACTTTAAAAAAAAGACTTTTCCAGCATTCTGGTTTGTGTTTGTTAATCTTTTTTCCTTAATAGATTCTGCTGCAAGCATAAAATTTTCTTGATCGCAGTATATCTCAGATTTATCGCCGCAACAATCGCTTGGCGTTGCGCAAAGCTCACCAACGTAACAACAAGGATATTGTTCACATCCTTTCTGAAACACACGCGAACACACACACACACACACACACACACACACACACACACACACACACACACACACACACACACACATGCTTTAAAACTGTGTACATGAGGTGACAACATACACACGACTGAAGTGAGTTTTTTTTTTAATGTTAGTTCTCCAAGCTAGAGTCAACAAGACTCCTTTTTTAAATTCATATGATCCTGATTTGGCTCGGAAGAGTCCGCTGGACCTAAAGCAACAACCATGTAATGTTTTAAATTCATAATATAGCTATGTTTGCAACATGTTGAAGGAGTTAAGTTTAATCACAAATGAATGACGGGTATGATCGCAGCGCTAGTAGGAGGGAAATTGATGCATACAAACACACACACACACACACACACCCACACACCCACACACACACACACACACACACACACACACACACACACACACATCATACATACACACAGAGTGGCGTGGTAAGGTCCTAGAACCTAACTTAACATTTTTACTTCAACATATTCAAGCAAGCAGACCAGACAAAATTTATGCAATCCTTTCAAACAGCGACTTTTGTAAATGAGATGTGAGACCAGATAGTTAAACATATATCTTAGAAAGAAGAAAAGAAGTGCTTTTATGCTTCTTCCAAATGCGTCCCCAGAGTCTCCCCTCTTTATTCCCTCTGGAAGAGCATTCCACCTGACTGGAGCAGTGTATCCGAAAGACCTCTGGCCATAGCTCTTAGTCTTAACTGCTTGGGCCCAACTAGGAGAGACTAATTAGAAGCTGAGCGGACTCTGTCAGATGGTTCATACACATTTAGACTCAGGAGTGTGCTCTTTAACTGCGCGATAGACAACTGAAAACACTCTGTGTTTAATGCGTTCGTGGACAGGAAGCCAATGGAGCTGCTTAAGAATAGGGGTGATGTGGTCTGATTTGCCATTTTTGTGACCAATCAAGCTGCAGAATTTTGCGCAGATAGGAGGCGTTTGATCTGTGTGATGAGAAAGACTGGCAATAACGCTGCTGCAGTACTAAAGTATTGACAAGACCAAAGAGATTGCATCACAATCAACTGGAATTTTGGAATATATTTCCGAATCATCAGCGAAGAAGTGATGATCAATGGAGAAACTGTTCATGAGATTAGAAAACTGCCGAATATGCAGGGGGAATAGAAGGAGCCCAAGGGCTGAATTCTGTGTAACGCCACAAAAAAGAAGGATTTCAATGTAAGTGTACCCCTTTACATTGACACGCTAATATAATTATGTCCGACAGATAGGAGGAAAACCATTTCAGTACAGTGCTGCAAACGCTAATCTCAGAATGAAGCCTACCCAATAGTAGTGCATGATATATGGTGTCGAATGCGGCACTCAGATCAAGAAGAACAAGCGGTGCATTACTATCCCCTTCAACCATCCCCAAGGAGATCGCTTTTTACTACCAAGAGTGCTGTCTCAGTGCTATGTCCACTTCTGTGTGCCGACTGAAACTTTACAAGTTGTTTCCTTCTAGATGAGATGGGAGCTGATCAGAAACAGCTCGTTCAAGAAGCTTAGATGCAAAGGGCAAGTTGGACACTAAGCTACTCAGGATTCACGATCCATACTCGACATCTTCAGAAAAGGAACTGTGGCAGCGGGGAATAGTACCAGAGAGCTTTCTCGAATTTATGATCTTCTGAAAGACCGGCAGCAGAGTACCAAGAAACTCTAAGACGAAGTACCTAATGGTTAGAGGATGCCAAGCTGAAGTTGTGGGTTTAGCTCTATCAACAAGTTGTCTAACCTGTTCAAAGTTCAGAGGCTCAAAGACTGACAGTGTGTTGATAGCAGGTTCACATGAAGCTGCTTGTTAATGCGGAGCGGAATAAGATAGGTCTTCAGAAAACCCAAATCTGATTCTGGTGATTTGATCTTGAAAATATTGAGAAAAAGAATTTTCAATATGGCTTCATATAAAAAAAAATAATTAAATAAAAATATTTCTAGAGTGTGAGGTAGCACAAAAATCCACTAAAGCAAGTTAGCTTTAGTCTGTTTCCTCTGTGTGAGTGTGCCTAAACAATATGTAAGTTTATAATCAAACAGGGCACCAAGTTCATCAAGTCTGGGTAAGTGAGGTAAACCGAGTTAGACTAAAAACTGTTCAGAAATGAGCTCGTGTTGTTCATTTATTTTTTCACCCCACTGTAGTTGATTTTGACCAACACGTCCCCCCCCCCCTCTCCCTCATATGTGTAGTTTTAAACACGAACACACACTCACACACACAATGTAAATTATGATACTGTAATAACAACAGTAACAAGTATTACAACAACACATGTTGAAAATAATAACACTAATTTTGAAAAAATAACATTATACATACCATGGGCTTATTTATGATGACCAACCCGTGAGCAAATTGATTGCAGATGAGCTCAAACAATACTGCATACAGAAACAGCATCAACATGAACTGCGGCCGTAAAGTCCTCTGGCCAACCATTTTGTTCTCCGGTAGCAAGAAACACACACACACACACACACACGCACGCACACACATACACACAAATCAATAGCACCGAGTTTGATTATAAAACTAGCACCACTGCGAAATGTATAGCACAGGACACTTGTTTGTTTACATACCAAGGAAGCTATGCCAAAAACTCGAAGCTTAGTGATAGGTTTGAGCAATGAGTGCTCACTAATTCATCTTTTAATATGATAATAGCGCGAAGTCTTAGCTAAAGTCATTGTTACGAATAAAAAAAAACATAGACACAAATCCTTGAAAACCAGGTTTTGTTAAAATAAATACAATTCGATACCTTAATTATGAACAAAACCGTTATCTTTATCAATTTTGTGATGAAAACACACACACATACACACACACACACACGCACACAGCGCTCTGCGTTCTCTAATAAAAATGTTAAAGCAATAACTAGCCAAAAATGCGCAGGCCTACAGGTTACACAGATTCCAAGCGCATAACCGTTCACAAAGGTCGGACATTGAAGTCTTTCAGAGGATTAAAAAAATAAATGGGAAAAGAGTTCAGAAGAACAGATCACTCATCTAGTAGTAGTAGTAGTAGTAGTAGTAGTAGTAGTAGTAGTAGTAGTAGTAGTAGTAGTAGTAGTAGTAGTAGTAGTAGTAGTAGTAGTTGTTGTTGTTGTTGTTGTTGTTGTTGTTGTTATATTATGAGGACAAAGCACGGCGCTCACGGTTAAGTTTATTTTACATGTCATGTCTTGGCCTCACATTAAAACATCAATTCCATAATTCGGAGCACTCGTTCGTCCAAGCGCTCAAAATTGGAATACGGACATTCTTATTGGACTCGTATGTATTTTGTAGATTTGTGTATCATCTACTAAATATTTTGCACATACATTGTGGAATGTGTTTTATCAAAACGTGAACCCCTAAAACTCTACATTGGTGGATATCACTAAATACGTTTAACTTACCGGATGCTGTTTCGCCAATTTTTTGTTGTTGACGTTTTGTTCTCTGTCAAATAATAAATTTCTTATCCAGTAAGCGATGCTTCTACTTACACTATAATTATGCTTCCAGCTTCTGGCAATTAAATATAGCTATACTGTACATGCGGGCAGAAAGACGCTTGTCAACTTGGACATCAAAGTTTAAATCCTTTTTTCTCATTGACCAAGAATTTAAGCGTCTAATAGAACATCATCGATTGGCTATTTGACCAATCAGTTACAGCGATGTTTCCACACCTCCTTGGAATATTGAATGATTTAAATGACATGCCCACTTGCAGCTTCAAACAAGCTTGTCCCCTATACGCACTGTGTCCGGGGACGTTAATTTACCAAAGAAGAAGCTTCAAACGAACTGCTAAACGCCCCGGACAAATGAGCCACCGTTACCATCGACCTAGATGTATGTGGCATGTTTATGCGAGCATATCCTCTGCTCTTTTGACCTGGCCGGGTTATATAACGCGCTTAGACGGCGCCCCATTCGATGCCCCACCGCCGTAGCTCAAGTGGTAGAGCGTTCGCCTGGCACACCGATAACCCAGGTTCCAATCCCGTGGTGGGCGATATAAAATGTGGCCATTTTCACTGTCCATTTTAGCAGTATGATTGCTCTGGTGGTTCAGTGTTGAGTCAGGTCCCTACCCTTCTTTCCCTGGGATGGTTATCCCCGTCTGCCATATCGCCAATGGTGGGGGTAGACGTTAAACCTCAACGTTCGTTCGTTCGTTCCCCATTCGATACTATGTTGATGATCATTGTTATCAAGGTGGCGATCGACATGGTGATTCGTCCTTAACGTTTACGCAATAGGACGCTAAGCTTCGCCGTCCTCCATATTTATTTCAATAGTATGTATGCATTTATTTATTTATTTTATTTCATCGCTCTTATATAGCGCTTCCCCAGCTGAAAGGCTGCTCAAGCCGCTGATCGGTATAGGATCTAACTCAAACAAACCGAATAGGCTTTAACATTTAGGCCTTCTGTACTGTACTGTTATTATTCTAACATTATTATTGGCTCTTAATGCTTAGTATGATTTTATAACGCCTATTCTCCAAACCACTGACAGTCGACTCTAAGAGATAAGTGATTCCATGGTGTGACGGTGGCTCTATTGTTGCTGGGCTCTGTACAATGGAATGCTATTACCCACCCGTCTTTTGTCTGTGGAGATCGGCTAGTTAATCTCCCGGTGACTAATCTTAATACATTTATAAGTTTAGCTCGGTCTGTGTTAGGCTGGGGTTACAGAGATAGGGAGAAAATGGTAAAAGATTCACTGACACACTAGCTCTCACATGGCTATGAAACATAGGTAGTCGAATTGTTAACAGTAAATATCACACATTTATTTCCTCTACTCTATACAAAATCTTCTAATCGTTATACTGACTTAAATGTCCAAATCACTTCGAATAGTTTGTTCCTTGATAGGTCTATGCAGCTAATGTCTCATCATTGGGCTAATGGTGCGTTCTGCCCAACTGGTCATTTTTCTGGAAGAGGGGACTATTGATGTCCTTCTATAGCAGTTTTGGTGCACGGTTTCAATTGACTTAACTCTCTTGTAGATGAAAGGTGTTGTGGTGGTGTCTTCTCCTGGTTGGCAGACTGGTGGGCTATCATAGCTCAGTGCGCGATGCTCCAATGCAGTCCGAATGTCAGTGTGGACTCTTAATGGTCTTCATTCTGCTTCGGGCCAACGATGCCTGCTCGTCTTTTTGACGATGTAAGCCTGTGGCTAACTAGGTTGAATTGAATTTCACCAGTCCCTGCTTTAGTCTTCAGGTAGAGAGATCTATCAGAGCTTAGTTCCTTCTCCTATGCGGTTCAAACCAAGAATGACTATCTAGCCCTGTGGTCAGCTGGAAGCCCGGGAAATCTAGACCACAAGAGGCTCCCTCTGGCGTGGGTGGGTGTTACTGGCTAAACGTCAGCAGAATGAGGTCACTGCCTAACTGAGCCAGCGTCAGTGTACATAATTATGCTTAGCCCACAATTGACTTGCGTCGTCTTCTGTACGACGACTTTAATTTACAAAGGCTACAGGCTGACTTATTTAAGGCGAGAAGCCGTAGTGCAGTGTTAAACTGGTCATCTTATGACAAATGGCAACAGCTGTTTAAATAGTCCTACTATTTAGATGATGTCTATAGATTTTTTTTCCTTAGTACAGCCCTTCATCTTCACACATTTTTCTTTCCAATGAAAATAAGGCCGGTCCCTGATAGGTGACGACAAGAGGGAAGTAGTTCAGATGCAACAGATGTTTAAATAGTCCTACGACTTTGATGATATCAGTAACGTCTATGAATTTTTTTTCTCCTTACTAATGCCTTTCAGCATCACATATTATTTTCCTCAAGTTAAAAAAAAACAAACAGAAGAAAGGGTGGAAGGAAGAAAAAAATAACGAACTAAAGAAAGAAAGAATGAAAGAATTTGAAAGAAGCGAGTGAATACATAAATAAATCAATACATCAATAAATAAATAAGGCCATTTGATACCAAGAGATAAGTAAAAATAGTATGAGTCTGATGATATGACATCAATAACAGGTCTCCTTTGTAATGCCCTTCAATCTCACGAAATTTCTTTTAAAAAAATCATACCTTTGATTAATTATATCGATTTATGCAATAATGCTAGTAGTCTAGCTGGTAGATAAATGATTTTTTTCCTGACACAAAACTATTTTCCTAATTAGTTTGTTTATGAATGTGAAGTATCTTTAATACTTATGAATATTTATATTATGATATGTATATATTTTAATTTATATTTGGTATTACATGTAACTGGGATTATTGTGATGTAGTTTATTATATTTTTAATTTATTCTAAGCGTAGGTGAAAAGTATGCGTTTTAACTTTCACTGATTCAAGTTACCTTTCTGGCTGGTGCATTGACTTTTATTATTATTATTTTTAATTATGTATGTTATCCTGTTTGTTATACCTAGCCCTAATTTTTTTTAAAAGGAAAATAAAAAGATAGTACATCTCCTTGTGTGGGTAAGTGGACATCATTTAATAGCTCTGTCTAGCCTGTGAAATAACTAGCCCAAGGGAATTAATCCTTTCTTTATCTCCTTCGTCGAGTTGCTTGCTCATAATGGTAACTTCCCTTTTCAAAGAGTGTGGTAAAATTGGCTTATGACTGTATTTAAAATAAAAAATTATTTATATAAATTTAAAGTTATTTGGCATTATTTATCCTGTTCGAAAATTTAATAATAACGTTCGCAACCCATCAAAGATACACGCGACGAGCTGTGAGTATTTGCTGTGAGTGGTGTCCCCTTGTTGTTGATCAAGACAGTGAAGGTCAGCAAAATGGCTGCCCTTGTGAAATGTCGATTGTTGGCATCTTCGTCTGCTGCACGAAGGGTTCTCCGATGCATGTCCACTTCAACTGCTATGACAACCAGGGAAGGAGCACATATTGACGTGCCTACTCATACCGGACAGGTATGTTTTTGCCAAGATTACTGTTCTTGATGAGTACTTTCGGCATTCTCTCTCTCTCTGAGTCTCTCTCTCTCTCTCTCTCTCTCTCTCTCTCTCTCTCTCTCTCTCTCTCTCTCTCTCTCTCTCTCTCTCTCTCTCTCTCTCTCTCTCTCTCTCTCTCTCTCTCTCAGGATACATCTTATTAAATTTACAATAATAACAACTATAGTATAACAATACAGCTATGATTCTGTACGCACACTTTTTCTTCTAACAAACTCAAAGCGAGATCTAGAGAAGATCAGTCTACCACTAGTCACTACTCTATGAGTCTTGAAAAAGGAAAAGCAATGTTTGAAAATCAATTTAATTTTGATTAAGAATTTGCAGACTCTGCGCCTTAATTGGCTTCGTGCTTTTGAGATTTTTATTTTTCTTTATCAGAAATGACAAACATCCTGCAAAAACAGAAATATATATAAATTATAAGCAGTTTAAAACTAAAAGAGTAATTTGTTCAAAAGTTACAGTTACTACAGTAGTTCAGTTTGGGACAATTTTAATTTAATATTAGTAATCAGTGTTGGTGAGAAATTGTCAGTTAGATTTAGAGTTATATAACTAATTAAGAAAACTAGAGTCGGTGAGATATTGTCTCGCAACTTCGTAAGTTAAAAGAAATTATGTATGAAAAATGAAATTTAGTTGGAATGCGCCAGAAACCATGTTTGATCTTTCAAATGTTTTAGGTGTTCGACAAAGATGACTACAGACGAATGCGCTTTATGGACAAGGACAAACTGGTATGTGCAATAGTTACTTCAAAAATAAGTTTGTAATTGTATCCATGGTCTTTGTGCAAGTGACACACAGCGCCATACTGGTCACACTTAGATGGGCTATTGCCTATTCTGCCGTAAACCATGCAAGCCAAGCCATCAAAACGATTTACTATTTTATAAACTATATGTTGAAGTTTGCAAATAGTGCAACTGGGTATTATTATTATTATTATTATTATTATTATTATTATTATTATTATTATTATTATTATTATTTTTATATATTTTTTAATTTGTTAAAATTAATTAGTTTATTTATTTACTATTGAGGTGTCCCAGATTAAGAAAAACAAACAAAAAACATCCACGCTTTTGAGATTTTTTAAAACGTTAAAATGATGATAGTGCTTGTAGTTGTGCTTTGCAGTTGAGTTAAAAACCTGGAAAGCAACTCGATGTCCGAGGAAAGGAGTCCTTTCTTTCTCAGTTTTCTTTCCCAAGGTAAACAGATTCTGAGTGGTCAGTAATTCAGAATAACCCGATGAAATGTTGAATTTGCAGGTGAACATGCAGTTTGCAATCAATCTGATAGCAGAAGATCCTGTGGTGGTGGTTGACAATAATCACGTGTTTAGCAACAGCGGTGGTGCTCTTGGACATCCCAAGGTCTACATCAACTTGGTAGGGCAAGATTATTTTGGTTTTGTGATTTTGAACAATATTTTGTCAGCCAATAAAGTTAAATTTGGGTTGCATTCTCAGCAAAAGCGTCACAGCCTTAGAGAAGCGCCACCCAGGACGATGGGGAGGAGAAATTTAGTGCTTGTAAGGTACACTGCTCTCACCTGTCTAGGACATGAGCATGATGATCTTGTTAAGGAATGCATGCATGCATGAATAAACAACAGTTTGTACTCTTATGCATGGGCTGGAGTTAATACATAAACTAAGAATCATTTTCAGGTTATTTGTTTAAATGTTGAAATGTAATGAAGACAAGGCAGACACGTTTAATTTTAATGAAGTCTTTTTTTTCATGGTCTCACAGATCTCAGTGTTTGCCTTTGTTTTTAAAAAAAAAAGAAAAAAAAAAGGATTCTTTATAATTTTAAAAGTTGGCTGGCATGAAATGATGAATAACTAGAAGCTATGCTTCCCCATAGAAGAAAAAACAAGAGAAGAGATTTTCATGGCAATGTTGAGATTACATTGTTTCAAGATTGAAACTACTGCATTCAACCGAAAATGTAGTGATTATGCTGTGGTGACCCGACATCTTACGCAGTCCCATTCCTGCCTCACAATTTGGTTCAAATTGAGTTTTAATATATTTAGGAAAGGTAAACTTCTTTCCAGATTTTCAGCCACTGGGAACCCTTAGTACAATCTTGACCTTTGTCAACATTCATTGTCATTGTACTTTGATGTCGCAGGACAAGCCTGAGATTGCAGTGTGCGGGTACTCTGGAAGGAAGTTTATCATGAGCAAGTACTACGACGAGAAGAAGCATGGGCCATCTATCCTTTACCAAGATTACCTGAAGCAAGTACAAGAACAATAACGCGAACAACAGTCGGAACAGTAATGTGGACAACAGTCAGAATCTAGTTTTGTTTTATATTTGGTATCTGGCTGCTTATCTTTGGCTTGCAAGTTTTGTTATGGAAGTTATCAGTGACAAAGCATCGACGATTGGTGAAGAACAGAGCATAAATGTAACAGTTAGATGCAGTATAGTGCGGATTCTCATTTGGCAAAGTTTCATTGTGGAATGGTTCAAAGATGCCGGAAATGCAAGCAGGCTTCTGTAGTTGTGGAATATGAGTTTTGTTTTCTAAACTGTACATAAATGCTTGTGATTAATTAATCACTATTGTAATAAAGAGTAGTGAGCTCTTTTAGACATTGTTGATTTGTTACTTGCTTGTTTCGGGCTCTTGGGGGCAGTGTTTTGTTGTTATTATAGTTCTTAATGCTGGTGGTTACATTACATTACATTACATGATTATTGCTTTAGGTCCAGCGGACTCTTCCGAGCCAAATCAGGACCAGACAACCCCTGATCCGCATAAAAGATCTGCTGAAACAACCCTAGTGGTAAAACTGAATACTCTCCACCAGCCAGTCGCTTTACAATAAAGACATCCCACGCAGGGGATGCTGAGGCTGTACTCTAATTTATCGAACCCCCGTTTACAAAAACAAAATAGAATACAAACATCATTATAAATTATCAACAAAACACATACATATAAAATGCCTACATTGCTAAATAATAACATCATAGGAAGCCCTATTGACCACCTGGCAGAAAGCGTCCAATATTCCCAAGCTGATCCAACATACCTCATACACAAATAAGGAGTCTTGTCTCGGAAGAGTTTTCAAGAAAAAAGGTAGGTGACTGGTATAGCGAAGAAGAAGATAGTATAGCAGATTTATAGAACACAGCATGAATGAGAAAGACAGGACAGTGGGAATTTAAAGCACTAAATTTCCAGAAAGTGGGGATACTATTTATACTGAAACCCCCGGCACCCCAACGGGGGTAATGCTGGTGGTGGCGTGATAATAATTTACTTTTGGGTCACATTATTCTGCTGCTACTATAGAAAAAAATTAAACATTTAATTTACTGGAATATGTAGACACAACAAACACTGAAACATGCACAGTCATTACAAGAAGATGCAGTTCAAATGGCATATTGTTTTGTTTTTATTCAATACTCTTGCAGTTTCACACACTAAATTAAATGCATTTTTAATATAAGTCGCATACATTTACACACGCCAAATTCTCACACTTTGTGGAATATTTATATTTGCAGGTCTGCTAGTGAAAAATGGAGGTGAACCGATTTATTATTAAGATGAAATAAAATTGCATTTTTTTGAATAAGTATATTATGCACCAGTATACTATGATAATAACAATGCATGGATACATAAAATAAATAAGCATGACCAGAGGAAAAAACATACAAACAGTAAAAAAGAAAATAAATGCAGTAAGCTATACACACATGCATGAGTTATAGTCCGTAAAACAATTAAATCAAAACAAACTTTCAACCAGGGTATTTATAATATCTCCTCCACACTATTTAAACATTTATTCAAAGAATCTGAAAGGTAGGCAAACAAATTTATTGATAACATGTTTCTTTACATCAATTATTTAATTTCGGGTTTCGGGCGGTTGTTGTTAATATTAAAGTATGTACATACTTATTTTACTTTTTTCAGGGAGGGATGCTTTCAGTTAAATTTATTACATGAGCAGTTTTGCATTGTCAGTGCCAATTTATATTTATGAAAGTATGACACTTATGCACACACACACATCTCTCTCTCTCTCTCTCTCTCTCTCTCTCTCTCTCTCTCTCTCTCCCCCTCTCTCTCTCTCTCTCTCTCTCTCTCTCTCTCTCTCTCTCTCTCTCTCTATCTTGCAAGAGCATGAAGCAGATGTATGCCGATAGAGATAAATATAATATAAAATATAATTGTTACAAAATATGTAGCTAGACACATACACGTCTATCAGGCATTAAGTAGGCCTACAATTCAATTCGTCATAGGTTTTGTTTTGTTTTTTTTTTACTCCGAGCTGAAATCTTGTTAAAAAAAAAATCAGCACACAATTCAAATGCGCTTAATAGCTTGCTTTAAAAAAAAACAATTAGTAAGATATTACAATGTTGATTCTGTACAAAATTACAAGATAGTAAAAATAATGTACATTGAATTAAAGCGATGTAAGGTGTCTTTCAATAATTGTTTTCTTGTTTCAAAGAATAATTCTGATAAAGGTGTTGAAAGATACCACTTCTGACATAAACCGTAGACTATGTTCATAAAACAATAAATAAAACCACACACAATATTTTAAGATAAAAATGCTATAAAAGCTTTAATCGAAGACAGGGACTCCGAAATCGCGAATGTAGAAAAGCTAGTGCAATGTGACTTGAGTAATAATTCCATGTCACTGTCGTATTGCTGAGAAATGGGCATGCTGAATGTTGAAAAGAAACTTTGCTTTGCTTATGATTACAGCCGTAATTCCTCAAACACTAATTACATTGTGGGATACCAGGCACATATAGGAGATGGCAACATTCATAAAAGCATACAACTTTAAAAAGCTGTTTTCAGATCAGTTCAAATTCACAGGTTCGTATACTAAAATTTTTGCGCAGGATTCATTAAAACATTGTTAATAAAAATTACTTTTAAAAAAGGAAAGTTAGTTTCGTTTGTTTGATTATTGTGCAGTATTCAAATCATATGGAGAGGTGGGAAGGATCCCCACTGAAATATTACTCATCATTTGAGCGCAAATTACATGGTATTAAATGCAGTAAATTTGGAGTCCTCATGAACCATATCATAGGTGTTCTTCATCATACAGAGGAGAATGAAGCTGTCAACAAATGCCAATCCAGTACCAATCCAATGGAGCATGAACGACCAATCGTACTCCTGACTGGCAAATGGCGGAGTGGCCGGAGGTGTAATGATGGACGTCCGGAATGTTTCATTATCCAAATCCCGGACAGCGATGAAACAGATGCCACTCGCTAGGCCACACCCTGCTGCAAAACACGAGCAATATAAATCCATATCAAACATACATTAAAATAAAATAAAAGCTCAGTAGCTGTAGTGTATAGTAAATGGAAAATAAAAAGGTGAAATATTAAGAGAAAGTGTAGGTGTTTATTGACAAATCCATACTTATTATAAACTGAACAGTGAGGATGCAGTGCAGTAGAGGAGAAAACGTCATAAAAATCGCATAATTACAATTTTAGTAACCTAACCTAAAATTTCCCTTGGATCTGTACTTATCTTTCCCCCCCCCCCCCCCCCCCCCCCCCCACTTTCAAGATCGAAAAGGGGAGAGAACAACTCTGGCTTCAAATACATTTGCGCTTAATTCCCTTGCAGTGTCCAACCGTGTCACCCTTGTTGACCGTTGTGATAGGGCAAAACGACCTCACTGCATGCACATGCTAATAAAATATTAATTTATGAAAATTGTTTAAAAAAAAAGTTCGGAAACGAAAATGTTACACAAGTTATGCAATGCACAGACGTTACAGTGTTAATAATTGAGATAGTTTTTCGGGGGAGATTATAAACCGAGGTCTAGCCTGGGCACGCACAAACGCATTCCATCGCATGGACTTTAAAGATCCTGATGCTCATGTCCTAAATGGGTGAGTGCGGATTACACAAATACACCCTACACGCACTAGGTCCCTTCTCCCCATCCCCGGTCGCCCAGGATTGTTCTCAGTTGTCTGGTCGTCAGACTATGCGCCCCAAGGCTGAAAGTGAGCGTCTCGGGCGGCTTGAGTTAGATCCTGTATCGGCCAGCGTCTTGAGCTGGTAAAGCACTATATAAAAGTGATTAAATAAATAAATAAAATTTGGTGTTATATTAGTTCAATTGTTTTTATATTTGCCTATGCATGCACTTACTTGCGAGAAGCAAAAGAATGGAGGAAGTGAGGTAGAGACAGGGTCTCCTGACTTTGCTACAGTTGCCAGGCCACACTCCGCACATCAACGATATCAGTGAAGCCACCAGCACTGCTGCTGCTGCGATGCTGCATCCTACCACTGTCCTTGATAGGTCTGGAGGATATAATACGTTTCGTACAATTAATATTATGCTATCCTCTAAGACCGAAGGAATTCTATACACAGTGTTACAGTACGTATTATATCAACTGTATCACATATAGATGCTACAATGAAAGGTTCAAAATAAACTCATTGTCACACACAAAATTAAACAGCCTTGATACCGTAAGCCCTTTTTATTGAATATGAGCACGAACTTCCAATAACGCATTCCATAAAACAAAACAAATAATGCTACGGTATATTTAATATCAAAGACTGTAGCATCAAAATAGTAAACATAAAGTCAATTTCCTATCCTATCCTATCCTATCCTGTCCCGTAACCCGAAGGTCGTAGGGGCACCACAGATGATCGTTTAACCAGCATACTCCATCTTTCTCTGTCCTCAGCAGCCCTCATGGCTTCGCTCAGTGTCAAACCAGTCCATTCTCGAATGTTGTCCTCCCACTTCTTTTTCGGTCTCCCTCTTCTTCTACCTCCTTGCACTGTGCCTTGCAGAATAGTCTTTGCAAGGCCTGATGATCTGGTGACGTGGCCATACCATCGGAGTTTCCGTTTCTTCACCACTGTGAGCATGTCATCGTGTTGTCCAATGGCTTGTGTGATGGTCTGTCGGACTTCGTCGTTGGTGATGTGTTGGGTATAGGACATGCCCAGAAGCCTTCTGTAGCACCTCATCTCCACGCTTTGTATTCTTCGTTGTAGATCTGCTGTGAGGGTCCATGCTTCGCAAGCATATAGGAAGATGGAGATGACAAGGGAGCGCAGCAGTCTTACTTTGGAATGTAGACTGATGGTCCTGTCTTTCCAAATGGGCTTCAACCTTGTCAGGGCAGCAGTTGTTTGTGCGATCCTGGAGAGGACTTCCTGTCGGGACCCATTGTCTGATACAATGGCTCCTAAATATTTAAAGCTATGCATTGTGTTGAGGGATTGGCCTTGGACTTTGATGTCCGTGTTGATGCCAATGGTGTTGTTGGTCATCATTTTGGTCTTCTCTGCACTTATTTCCATTCCATAGGCTCTGGAGGTGGTGTCAAGCCTCTGTACCAGCTGTTCACGTTCTTGTTCCTCTCCAGCCAATCCATCAATGTCATCTGCAAAACGAAGATTGGAGATTGCTCTACCCCCTATGCTGACTGTGCCTTCATGGTCTGCAAGAGCATCTGACATGATGCGCTCTAGGAAGATGTTGAAGAGTGTTGGAGAGAGTAGGCATCCTTGATGCACACCGATTGTTGTTCTGAACCAGTTCCCGATGGCGCTGTTGTGGAGGACTGCACTGGTAGCCTTGTCATACAGGCTTTTGATGACTTAAATAATTTTAGGGCTGATGTTGTACACTTTCATTGTTGCCCATAGAGCTGCATGCCAGACTCGGTCAAACGCCTTCTTGAAGTCTATGAACACATGATATAGATGTTGTTGGTGCTGTAGGTATTTCTCATAGATTATTCTGAGGTTGAAAATCTGCTCAGTGGTACTTCGCCCTGCCCTGAATCCTGCTTGTTCTTCAGCTATGATTTGTTCAGCTTGGAATTTCAACCTGTTGAGTATTATTTTCAGGAGGACCTTGCTGGGATGGCTGATGAGGCTGATGGTGCGGTAATTTTCACACTCCTGAAGGTTACCTTTTTTGGGAAGAGTGATGACAAGCGATTGGGTCCATGGTATAGGCCACTCCCCACTCTGCCAGATCTTGTTACAGATAATGGTGAGGGCATCAATCATCGCTTCTCCTCCTGCTTGTAGCAGTTCCGCGGGTATGTTGTCCACTCCCATTTCAGTCAATTTCGTTTAATAGGAAAACAAAACTGTATCATATTCAATTGTCACAATTATTATTTAAACACACACAGAGACAGGCACACACATACACACACACCCACACAGTGTGGTTATTTGCCGATGCCTCCTTATTAAGGGCAACAATGGTTAAGAACCATGGCCAGAGACAATTCCTTTACCAACGAAGCAATGGCATCTGAGGACAGCCTTGGCTACTTTAAATGCAGTAAGTTGAATCCCAAACCCTCAAATAAACTATAGTTTGTAGCGGGCGAGGAGAAACTTACGAATTCTGTGCAGAGAAACTTACGAATTCTGATTCTACTATCGAAGTCCATCTTGTCCTCATCCTTCTGAATTAGTTTGTGGTGGATGTAGATGCATGACCCCTCCTTCGAGAGGCTGTCGTCTGCCAAAATCGCTGTAACAAAGACCGTAACAAGGTGAAGGGCATTATAGGCTATAATATATATGTATATATAGTATAATGGGTGATGGACAATTAAGTCTTTTAAAGATTCATTATGGGTTCAGTCTAACCTCCCTCCTCTCCATTCTCTATCTCAAACTACCTACCCTCCACAGCTACAGATGCGCACACGTACAAACGCAAACGCGTGCGCACACACAACACAAGGACTAAGTATTCGCTATTCAACATAGACTCTATATAGGCCTAATATGGACGGCTGTCTCGCTCTGCTAGCTCTTTCGAAGCAAGTTCCACGCTAGCTGCATGGATTCTAAATAATATGGACGGCTGTCTCTCGCGCTGCTACCTCTTTCGAAGAAGCAAATTCCACCAGCGTATGCTAAGCCTACTTCAGGTCATCTGCTTGAACGAAGACGACGCGTGTAATCGAAGAGATTCTTGGGGTAAGTAAAATCTAAATTGCTTACTTAAATATCACGTTATAAAAAACCGAAAAAATGATTACAGTGCCACACTAACAAAAGCTTTTGTTTCAACCGATACTCGTCCTGTCTGAAGCAGTGTCACTGGTTATTTATTATTTCTTTGCATCGTGATAGTGTGTGAGACAGATACGGCGAGGAAATGCTTTTGTTTATTAATCGCATGTTTTATTTTGAATTCTGTATATTTTGTCACAAGAGACGGCCCACAACTAGGCCGGACTGATCATGATTCATCAGCCATGTAGTTGATGCTGTGCAATAATTACTACACAGAAACAGGATGAATTGGCTTCTTCACAAATCATCACCAATAATAGTTATGATTTATATATATTTATATCATTTTTTGTTTCAGGAGGAAGATGCAATTTTTGATCTGGAAGATGTCACTACCATTGAAACTGGAAACCACCTCGCTGCATCAGGCATGTCTTAAAAAAAAAGCTGCCCAATGTAACTTTTTTAAAAAGAGGGTGATGATGTGATCTTAATTCAGTAGTTTTAAACTATTAAAAAAATTGTCATAAATCCAGTATGTATGATATTTTAAAAACAATTTTTTTTTACTTTTTAATGGGAATGCTAAATTTATGTGAAGAATGAAACTGTGACAGCAGACTATCAAGTGGCCATATATGGGTGTGAATGCACGGGAGTCCGAGAAATGATGTTTGGTAAAGTAGTGCGTGCAGCTCGATCTTTCCCAAAATTCATATCCGTCATTAAGGTCGAATGTTTATGGAACTACAGAAAGGCCAGAATCGCATCCAAAAGCATGGGATGCAAAAGAACATCAACGCTAAAAATTTTGATATTGTGAGTGAACAAGTAGCGTTGTTTGAAAATCACTACAATTAGGCTACATTTTTATGCGTACATACATTATTTCCAGCTTATTTTTTGTTGTGTTTCTGTTTCTGCTAATTTTATTCCCAAATTTAAAATTTGACTAAATGCATTTTTTGCTTGTCACACCAGGATGTTTATATTGATGACAACAGCTTATTCTACTGATTTTTATACACAGTTTTTCCACTTCTTACACAAAAATTATAACAAAATCATTCTGCTGGTTTTGATGGAAGTTGTTTAATGAGGGTCAATGTGGTGTTGCGTTTGTGGTGTTTGTTTTTAGTTTTATTTAAAATGGTGTATGATGACAGCAATTTTTTTTTTTTTTGGGGGGGGGGGGTGAGTGGGAGGGGGTGGGGGTAAGGAGAAATGTAAACTCTTTTGTTTTTAATATTTGCGTATGATGACAACAACTAATTTTTTTTAATTAATGCGAAACTTTGTATACTGTTCCATGTGTTGAGAATCGAACTTTGGTTCACATTTACCCGAGTTTTTGTTGGACATTTACAGAATAAAGAAATAACTTCCGATTTGAATGGAAATTGTGAGTCTTGTCTTCATGATGAAAAAGAGTGAAAGGAAAAAGAAGACAAAATTAAAAAAACATATATAGAGTGAAAGGAAACACACAAGCAGAAAGTGAACAAACATGCATAGTTAAAAGAAATGCACAAGCAGAAAGTGAACAAACATCTATAGTGAAAGGAAATACACGAGCAGAAAGTGAACAAACATCTATAGTTAAAAGAAATGCACAAGCAGAAAGTGAACAACATCTATAGTGAAAGGAAATACACAAGCAAAAAGTGAGCAAACTTATATGGTGAAAGGAAATACACAAGCAAAAAGTGAACAAACATGTATAGTTAAAAGAAATACAAAAGCAGAAAGTGAACAAACATGTATAGTGAAAGGAAATACACAAGCAGAAAGTGTGTATAGTTAAAATAAATACACAAACAGAAAGTGAACAAACATGTATGGTGAAAGTAATTGTGGAAAGTGAACAAATAATCATGTGCATTGGTGTAACAAATAAAATCAAGCATGTACAATGGATCAATTCAGATTGTATTAATAACCAAGTTGTGAGATCAGACCATATTAAAAGTACACAAGGCTTCTAGTAATTGTTGTAACCCAAACTTTCTTATCCAAAAGGTCAGAAGAATACAACACTCAACAACCAGATAACTGCATTTACAGAATCAAGCAATTCTCGGTTTATACTTGAATGTTTGTGAATCAGACAAATCTAAGTTGATCAGTAGTAAGAACAAATTCCAAACTATTTTGTTTTAAACCAGCAAATAATTAAATAAAACACAAATCAGTTTTAACAATCAATGTGAAACACACAAATTATGCGGCCAAATATAATGTATTCCACTAATAAGGTAAACCAGATTCAAAAATAGCTTTTTTTTACTTGCATTTCAACCAAAATAACAAGTGAGGAGGCCAGTCTCAAAAAGAAATACAGCCAGATATAGCAAAGAGGATAATCGGTTATTAGATTTAAAATCTAATCCAAGGGTAGATTGGTTCTTAACATTAAGTCCGAACAAAAATGAAATGCAACAGCAGACCATTTTAAGAAGAAACAAGGTGAACCACTGCTATTCCGACCCATGTCGGAAGTAAGGTCAGACAACAGTTGCCCGTAACGGCGATCGTGAAACTTATTGACCTTGATCTCAAAGACAGCCGTCCATACTATAGTGTCCATGCTATTTAACGCCACCCACTCCAGACAGCCATCCCGAAAGAGTTCTTTAATACCAGCGTCCAGAATCCTAGATCTATTCCTAGTGTACCTCCCTAAACCATTTCCCTCTTATACCCCTTCTTCCTCCCCCTCCCCCACCCCACCCCCATAAATTGGACGCTTTCTGCCACTAGAATTTTCTATAGTATTATTATTTAGCAATGCAGGCATTTTATATGTATGTGTTTTGTTAATATTTTATAATGATGTTTATATATATATCTACTATGCTGTTTTTGTAAACGGGGGTTCGATAAATTAGAATACAGCCTCAGCGTCCCCTGCATGGGAGACCTTTATTGTAAAGTAACCGGCTGATGGAGTGCCTTCAGTGTTACCATTAGGATTGTTTCAGCAGATCTTTTATACGGATCTTCTTTCAACCAAGTTGTGGTCCTGATTCGACTCTTTGCAATCCGCTAGACCCTATAAACAATGACAAACTATCTAACTAACCCTCATTCATTACGCCACCCTTTGAGCTACTGACGTAGCTCATTGGTTGAGCGTTCGCCTGACACACCGATGACCCAACGTTGATTCTCGTGAAGGGCAAGATAAAAGTGTCATATCTTAGCAGTTTGACTGAGAAGGGCCGGGTAGCTCAGTTGGTAAGAGCGTCTTGCTAGTAACCGAAAGGTCGCTGGTTCGAATCCCGGATTGGTCAACGTGTGATCATATTATTTTCCCCTTTACCAACAACTGGCCCGCTGGTGTCAGTATAAATCGGTCCAGTAGTCACCTATATGCGAAAGTGTCGTGTGACTATAATCTACAAACAAACAAACAGTTTGACTGCTCTGATGGTTTCGTGTAGATTTAGGTCTTTCTAATGCTCTTCCTTCTGATAGTTATCGCCATCTAGCCATATCGCTATCCTATAATTATAGTCCTACACGTCATAATTGCTCAGGACATCTTTTACTTTTTGTCCTGAACAGATTTTTTTTCTTTCATGTAGTCTACTCATCTGAATTTGTTAAAAGTTTTATATACAATAACATCGTATGCGATATGCTTCGTTGACTGATTTTGACCAGCCACTACAACGACAAACATTACGTTCTATCCTCAAATGTCACACCATACGCGTCAGGTCACAAAGCCTCCCAAAACAAGCATAGTCGCATTCCCCAAGGATTCATTCTTATTTTCTCATCGTCGTACCCCATTACCAGCCTTCCTCAGTGAAACTTGTTGATCCGACTAGACACTGTTAACTTCTCCCCGCTCTTTGGTATTCATTGATTCTTTCATCCAAAAATATGAATTCACATTTTTTTTCTACCATTCATTCTTAAGAGAGAAGTCACAGTTCCAGAGCTCGCTGTTTTTTTCATTCAGACACAGTTCCAGGGTTCGCGTTTTTCATTTAGTGTTAATGTACACACATACATAAATGCTCAGCGTGAAACGTTACTAAATAATCCAGTATGAAACTAGATGAATGTTTGTTTAATTGGCTGGAATTTTCAATGTATATTTACTAACAACGTTATATATTTTGTGTTATAGTTATATGTTTTAGAATTTTACAAACGTTTCTTCCATCATCTATATTCCTCCTCTCATCTTCCTCCTCCAATGTGCTACTGCTGCGCTGCTATTGTTGTTGCCGTTACTGTTGCTGGTGCTACTCTTGTAAAGTACTGCTGTTACAGTTGCAACTAGGTTCTGCCACTACAACTACCATCGTGGTACCACTACTAATACAACTAGGCATCATCACCTGACGACGACGACGATTACGACTACTACTACTACTACTACAACTACTACTACTTTTTTTCCACTTCGAATCGCTGCTCCTTCTACTAATACCGCCGCCACACAAGCTCTTGATCTGTGATTCACAAAGAAACCACAGTCTGCACAGCTTAAGGGATGAGACCCGAGGGCATAATGGAAAGAACAAGCGACCGTCATGATGGCCCACTTTCCTGGCCGCAAAGCCTAATCATGATCCAGTTTTCGCGGGCAATATCGTCCCGATAACGAAGGAACTAGTGGGGTGAGTGAGATTTGCTGACAAGCGCTTAAGTTCGATGCAGCGGCATATGATGATGGGAGGGGATGGGGATACAGAAAATAAAGAGACTGCAAAGGCACAGTATTGCGATGCACATGCAGATTTGAAGAAGTCTAGGAGAAGTCTGGGACAAAAACCATCGCTAACTGCAATCGATGTATTTGAACTGGGGTAGACTAACTATTGCTTTTTTTAAACTGTTTAACGCCTGTCACAATTCCATGTAAGAGGTAATACAGATATGTTGAAGTGAACTGAATTGAATTACGGTCTAAGACATTGTGTGTTGAGACCGTTCCATGCATCACACGTCAGGACACAAGGTGCAAAGGGAAAGTACCCCGGGTCGCCGAGATTCGCAGAGGCTTCCATTCGCCTCTCCATCTTTACGGAGACAGAGATTAATAGAAATAATTTTATTATGGAGAGGGTGGATCACAGAACCGGAGTGGATTGAGTATGAAGAGAAACTATTGAGACATAGAAACTAGAGATGGGGGAGGGGGGGAGAGAGAGAAAAAAAGAGAGAGGGAGGGGGGAGGGAGAGAGAGAGAGAGAGAGAGAGAGAGAGAGAGAGAGAGAGGTTGGAATGGAGAAACTTGAGATAGGTGATAGGGGAAGGGGTTGGAGATGTTTGGAAAAAAAAAACGGATGGAGAGGGGAAGAAAAATTACTGAGAGGGAAACAGAAGAACCGAAGTGGCAGACAGACTCACCATGAAAATGAGATGGGATCAGAGAATAAGAGGCTGTGGGGATTAAGCACGGTGGTCAGCGAAGATCGAAGAACCAGTCCAGAAAGAAAAAGGTCAACATATCGGATGGGTATAGGAAAGAAGGACCAAGGCGTGAGGTCGCAAAAGAAGAAGAAGGAGAAAAAGAAGACGATGATGATAATGTGACATTGTTGAAGAAGAAGAAGAATATGATGATGATGATGATGATGATGATGATGATGATGATGATGATGATGATGATGATGAAGAAGAAAACGGCGACGACGACGATGATGATGATGACATTGTTGAAGAAGAAAACGGCGATGACGACGACGATGACGATGATGATGATGATGATGATGATGATGATGATGATGATGATGATGATGATGATGATCAATCCGTCAAATGTAACAAATGTGTACTGAGGTTAAAGGTAATGAAGACAGAGCGAAACAGTGTACCAAAGAAAGTATCCAACACTAAGAAACGACCCTAAAATTTGTTAAATGCTGTTTCGTTGTTTTACATTTTCATGCAGTAGCATTCAGCGGACTTTGAGATTCTTAATCGAGGTTTTTGGAGGCTCAAACGATAAATAAATCAAAATAAATAAATAAATACAAAGACGGACAGCCATGCAGACAGTCAGGCAGACAAACAGAGACAGGCAGAAACAAAGAAAAGAAATGACTGCGAAAACTGTAGTTTATCAATGAAATATTAGTAGAAGAAGAAGAAAAAGAAGAAGGAGAATAAGAATAAAGAAAGAAAGAAAGAAAGAAAGAAAGAAAGAAAGAAAGAAAGAAAGAAAGAAAGAAAGAAAGAAAGAAAGAAATAACAAAGAAGGAAAGAAAGAAAAAAAGAAAGACACAGTCTGGTAGCTGGACCATCGCCACGAAGACTACGAAATCTTCCACCAGTTACCACTACGGCTGGCACCGACTGTCTGAAGTCCTATTAAGGCAGCTAATAAGCCGGGCCAGAGAATGGCGACGTAGTCCACCTTAATGGTGGTGGTGGCGGTGGCGGTGGTGTCTGCGCTGCTCAAGTCCCCCTAATTGCTTTTTGCCACCTTCCCGGCCGAGGGGTAAGGGTTCAAGTCGGTGCCCGCTGGCAAGGAGAAATTGTACTGCGCTGTTCACCTCTGCTCTCAGTCTTTCGTCTTCACGTTGACCTGGTCTGGAATCGTCTCCATGCTATATACTGTCATCGAGTACCAAAGTTTACACAAAATACAGTTGGTGTCCGTAGCAAGGTTTGTTTCCATTTCTGATACAAATAGTTGTTTCAGAAAAAATCGTGTATAAACATAGTATCAGCAAACCTCTTCAGGCGTTAAGGCCGTAAATTTAAATAACTCATTAACCGTGTAGGACAATAGTTGGCTTTCTACACCAGAGACAGGCCAAACTCTCGACCAGAAGAGCAGGATGGCCTCACTGTATCATGCGCAGGTATAAGATGGTTCGATTCATATATCCAAGACAAAATTCCTTCCCTTATTTCCGCCACTTCTATCTCCCAAACAGTCGATGTTCTGTGAAGACGGTGTTTGGCGAACATCGATATGCTCACTACATTCCTTAATAATACTGAGATCACTTTATAGTCTGGAGACTCGTTACATACCAAATCTGACGGAACCCCCCCCCCCCACTCTCACCCCCCTATATGTCCTATTTACTAACCGAAAGTCTTTATTCTCTTGAATTGTTAAAGCTTCAGAAGAATTGGTAATTATATAAGTGTACTAGTGGTTTTTGTACCCTGGCAAGCCAGGGTACACAGGTTGCTGTTTAAAATGTAGACAGAGAGACAACTGTTGTCTGCGAGTTTCATTTGGACGATAACAGGAATGTATTTCGCCAATTGACATGTAATAGATACAACAATCGGAATATTATTTGGTGTTGGACAATGGCAGAGTGTTTTAGATTTAACATCTCTCTCTCTTTCTCTCTCTTACTCTTTCTCTCTCTCTTACACACACGCACACATACCTACATACACAAATACACACATGTATGCACAACCACACGCACTCGCACGGCATACCCAACAATAACAGATAAACAGAAAGATATAGTAAAACACAAATGACTAGACTAAAGTGATCACAAAAACATTCTAAATTACAGTAGTCACTGTAGTATATAGATATAGATGTACGAGCATGTAGGGAGAAACAGGGCGTGCGCACGGCAGGGGGATCAGCGGTTGGAGGAGGATGCGGCGTTTAGAGATCTTACAGTTTGAGGGTAAAAGGAATCTTTAAAGCGGGAAGTGTGGGATCTGAAGGATCGTAAGCGGCGGCCAGAGGGGAGAAGTTCGAACAGGGGGTGGGCAGGGTGGGAAGGGTCAGAGAGGATCTTGTCGGCTCTGTTGAGAGAGCGGGTCGAGTAGATGGAGGCCAGAGAGGGGAGCTCACAGCCGACAATCCTGCCTGCCGTGCGCACAACCCGCTCCAGCCGGTCTTTGTCGAGCTGCGTTGCTGTTCCGAACCAGACCGTGATGGAAAATGTTGGACGCTCTCCACCACGGCCCGGTAGAACTGGAGGAGAATGTCTTTGGAAAGGCCAAACGTCCTCAGCTGTCTGAGGAAGTACAGTCGTTGATGGGCCCGCTTCACGATGGTGTTAATGTTGGCACCCCAGCTGAGGTCGTCGGAGAAGAGGGAACCCAGGAACTTGAACGAGTCTACTGTCTCGATGGCTTGTCCATTGATGAGCAGTGGATCTTTGGGGTCCTGGTTCCTGCGGTAGTCCACAATCATCTCGACTGTTTTGGAGGTGTTCAGTTCGAGGTTGTTGTCTTCGCACCACGACACCAAGTGGTCGACTTCCTGGCGGTATGTTGTTTCGTCGCCGTTGGAGATGATGCCCTCGACCGTGGTGTCGTCAGCGAACTTCACGAGCTGAACACTGTCAGCACGGGACACACAGTCATTGGTGAAGAGGCAGTAGAGGAGAGGTGAAAGGACACAGCCTTGCGGCGTGCCTGTGTTGAGAATTAGGGTTTTGGAAAGGTTGGAGCCAATCTTGATAGTCTGAGGGCGGTAGAGGAGAAAGTTCAAGAGCCAGTGACAGGTGGAGAGAGGAAGATCGAAGGAGCAGAGCTTGTCGAAGAGTTTCTGAAGAGATACCTCCCCATATCCCCCTTGTTACCTCACCATACCCCCCCCCTGATATCTCCCCCATGATGCCTCACCATACCCCCTTGATACCTCCCCGAACCCACTTGATACCTCCCTATACCCCCTTGATACCTTCCGTACCCCCCTTGTAACCTACCTGTACCCTCCTTGATACTTCCCCGTTGATCGTTTCGCAGGTATGGATGAAAGGAATCGACCAGTTAGTTAGTTAAATAGATTAACGTCCCCGGACACATAAGCGTATAGGGGACGATTTGGAATCGACCATCACCATACCCCCTTATATATACCCGTATCCCCGTTATGCCTACCCATGCCCCTTTAAACATACCCGTAGCCCCCTTTTACCTACACGTACCACCCCATCCCGATCCTTGGTAGTAATAATAATAATAATAATAATAATAATAATAATAATAATAATAATAATGATAATAATAATAATAATATTGACTATAGAATAATACAAATAGAAATCATAAAAAACACCAAGGTTTTAAAAGAAAATTTGATATAATATATTATAATAATAATAATAATAATAATAATAATAATAATAATAATAATAATAATAATAATAATAATAAATAAGTTAAAAGCCTAAATTAAAAAGAAAAATATCCATATTGTAGTGTAAAAAAAACCACATAAAAAAATATGGCCCGCGGGAGATTTGAACTTGGGTCGCCTGCACAGCAGGCGAATGTCTTACTAAGTGAGCTACCAAGGCTTCGTATAACGACCATCAAGTTTTTGGTCTATATGGGAAAACATGCTGAAACCTCGATTCGATTTTTAATTAATCAAATTTAATTAGCTAAACACATTGGTGACATGAGTGCAAAAATGTTTTGAATGGAAATAAAACAAAATTTGCGCTATTACGAAACGGCACGTTCTTGACACGGGTTGAATCGAAACCGCGCGCGGAATGAGGCTATTGCAGTTTGTGGACATTTTGTTTATTTATTTATCTCAGAAACGGTTAAACGTTCGGTAAGGAAATGTCGGCTATAACGATTTCGCGGGTTTTGAGCGCACAGCAGGCCGATCCGCAGCGCCCAGGACCTGCCCAGATCAGCGTTCATACCGGACAAACTTTACAGTAGAGGCGAAGAAGGACTTCCGGCTAAGCAATTTATATATATAGATGTGTCAGGCCATCCAATCTTTAGAAGCATCCACAAACATCTGACGAAACCTACATTCGGTATTTAGTTTTCTTTCGTCTCCTCCCCACTTTCGTTTTACGTCTCTCTTCTTGTTATCTTGTTTAGAGTAGGTGTTAAGTACTTCACGGTATGAAAACAGACAGCCTAATGACCACCAGGGATGTTCGTTGTCATAGAAGCAGCAATGGAACGGAATATAAAGCTTATGAGCCTACAGTAGAATGACTTAAGTCATTTACAATGAACGAGACTAGGTCGATGTATATTGAATTTCAGTCACAGCGAGATGTAGGGAGAATAGTGGAGACAAGGGTCGGGCCCAGACCAATAAGATTATTACGGCAGTCCGACGGCGTTACAAGCCTGTCTCTGTCTCTCTCTCTCTCTCTCTCTCTCTCTCTCTCTCTCTCTCTCTCTCTCTCTCCTCTCTCTCTCTCTCTCTCTCTCTCTCTCTCTCTCTCTCTCTCTCTCTCTCTCTTGCACGCACGCTAACACACACAAACACACACACACACACACAAGCACGCGCTTCCACGGAGTTCATATATCTCTCTGCGCACGCACACATATACACTCACACACGCTCTCCTTAAAAAGAAGCAGGGGCGAAACTTTTCTTTCCATGGTGGTTAAAGGAACAGTTTCTCAACAATGAATATACAGGGTGGAAACAATAAAGAAACAAACAAAAGAAAACAAAACAAACAAAAAAGAAGAAGAAGAAAGAAACTGATATAAAGAAAAGAAAAAGAAAGAAGAAAGAAAGAAAGAAAGAAAGAAAGAAAGAAAGAAAGAAAGAAAGAAAGAAAGAAAGAAAGAAAGAAAGAAAGAAAGACAGCAAGAAAGACACCCGTGCCATCAGTAAAAAAATACAAGGAAAAAGTCGGGTCATTTCCCCCAAAGCCTACAAAATTGTGTTGTTCATCTTAGTCTGCGCCATCGCGTTCCTCGAACCCGTGAAGAGTTAAATTTTAAAGGGCGACAATTTGGACCAATATTAGTCATGTTTACTGACCTGGTCATGTTGGTGGCTAGTTTCCACTTGTAACATAAGTTAAGTGGAACTACCTAATTTCGCACAGTACTGTTGTATAAACCTTTCCATTCATTAATTAACCTTTTTATTTAATGTAAGTTGGAAAACACTATACAATACCCTAAATTCGAGCAGAACAAAAGAACGAAAGTTAATGTAGTTACAGTTAATTAAATTTATTTGTTTATCTACTATTTTTACGTAGCGCTTACCCAGCTCAAGAGCTGCTCAAGGCGCTGGTCGCTACAGGATCTAACTCAAGCTGTCCGTGTACTAATTAACATTCACATAGGAAGAACGAAACAAGAAGCCGATTGCACTTTGCAATTCAACGTGCCTGAGACAAAAGTAAACATCATGTCAGAGCCAATGATTTGGGAAAATGAACTGACAATCAATATAATAAATAAAACCTGAAAACCAGAGGACTGAACCATGTGCAAGGCTGCGGGCAAAATCGATAAAATCACACCCTCATAACTTCTGACTACCGTACAAATCTGACTGGCTAACAAAGCGGAATGTGATTGGCAGAAAAATGTAAAAGAGAGAAGTTCAGCTCCAAGCAGAGGTTGTGAGAGGCAGGGAGCAGAGAAGGGAATCTTAGACTACAACACTTACGAAATAAGCTTCATTTAAACGCAAAACATTCAGCTAGATTCTATATTTCAGTGGTCATCTTCAGCGCCCCTCCCCCCTCGTGTGTGTGTGTGTGTGTATATATATATAATATATATATATATATATATATCTATATATATATATATATATATATATATATATATATATATATTTATATATATTTTTTTTATATACATATATTTTATATACATATTTTTTATATACATATTTTTTATATACATTTTTATATACATATATATCAACACGGACATCAAAGTCCAAGGCCAATCCCTCAACACAATGCGTAGCTTCAAATATTTGGGAGCCATTGTGTCAGACAATGGGTCCCGACAGGAAGTCCTCTCCAGGATCGCACAAACAACTGCTGCCCTGACAAGGTTGAAGCCAATTTGGTAAGACAGGACCATCAGTCTACATTCCAAAGTAAGACTGCTGCGGTCCCTTGTCATCTCCATCTTCCTATATGCTGGCGAAGCATGGACCCTCAAAGCAGATCTACAACGAAGAATATAAAGCATGGAGATGAGGTGCTACAGAAGACTTCTGGGCATTTCCTATACCCAACACATCACCATCGACGAAGTCCGAAAGACCATCACACAAGCCATTGGACAACACGATGACCTGCTCACAGTGATGAAGAAACGGAAACTCCGATGGTATGGCCACGTCACCAGATCATCAGGCCTTGCAAAGACCATTCTGCAAGGCACAGTGCAAGGAGGTAAAGAAGAGGGAGACCGAAAACGAGGTGGGAGGACAACATTCGAGAATGGACTTGTTTGACACTGAGCGAAGACATCAGGGCTGCTGAGGACAGAGAAAGATGGAGTATGCTTGTTAAACGACCTCCGGGTTACGGGACAGGATAGGATAGGATTATATATATAATAAAATAAAGGAAAGAAAAAGGCCAAAACTGAAAGATTATACGGGCAGTGTCACAACATAGACAGTAAGGGTCATCATGACACGCAAATAATAGCATTTAATAATTATGTGTCGTAGAGTTTGGCTGTGGTGGTCTGTGAGGGAAGTTGAAGTCAACCTTCGAGGACTCGACAAAATGAATTTTGTAGAAGAGATCGTTCGGAGTGACCGTGGTTGCGGACGAGAGCTCAAAATCAACACGGGGGCCGGAAAACAAACTATGGGACCCTAACCACTAAACTCAGACAGCAACTAGTTTGTCGATGTCGGGGGAAAAGACAAGAGCCAGAGGCTGGAGACAAGGGGGATCGCGGGAGGGGCAACAAAAAAGGTCTCAATCACGGGAAAGCTAGCACAGCGGATGACATGAAGCAAACAGTACAGAGACGACCTGCCCGTTCTACAAGCTGGATAAACACACCACAGACGATGCTTCCAATATTGATGTGTTACGGTGGTCAGCCAACTTTGGTCATCTACCCGACTGCCAGAAATTAGAGCTCTTACGGGTTTGCCTTCTGCAGGTAGCCTACTGTGCAAGTGTACGCAACAAAGGCTGCTGAATGTACTAAAATGCGTGCAGGAGGTGACCATTTTACATTATGTGAAAAATGTTGTGTAGTATCCCTCCACTGAATCTGATGTTACTTCCACTAAGCACCTGGCAGTTTTCATTTGGCAGTTTGACCTGACCTCACTATACCAATAAATGTCTCTTTAAGTAAAAGCTGACTACACTCACTGGGAACGTCGGAGCAGATATAATCTTATAATCTTCAGTGTTTGTTAGTAATTGAAGTTTAAACATTAGAATTGTCTGCCGTGATTTGGATGCATTGTGGAGAAGATGAAGATTCAGCACTCTCATTAATGTAGACCTAATTCGCTTCTTCAACTGAGTGACATGGGGATGAGTTACATCGGCTGTCAGTCTATGGCATAAGATACATATATAAGTACTATAGGTCACAAATAGCAAGACCTTTCACTTTCAAGTGCATGGTCGGGAAAAATACAGCGTACTTCGGAGTGGGAGTGCGTGCGTGAGTGTGTGTGTGTGTGTGCGTGTGTGTGTGTGTGTGTGTGTGTGTGTGTGTGTGTGTGTGTGAGGGTGTGTGTGTGTGTGGTATTAGAGTAGAGGGTTTGGCATAATACATAAGACATTTGATTTGTTTCCGGCCATGCAAAACCTACAGAATAGCCAAGAAAGGTATAATAATCGATGAGGGTGATGATGATGATAATGATGATGACGGCGATGATGACGATGAGTGGGTGATTACGCTTATATTGTAAGATGTTAAATATTATACAGTTACCAAGAACAAGACCTTCCTAGTGCAAGTCCAATCAGCATTCTAACCTTCGATCCACATAAAAATACACCGCTCCTTAGAACTATGCTACATAGAAATCACTGCGGGGTTCAATGATTCCCCTTCCAAACCCCTAATGCACAGACAGACCACAAGATCAGGCAGATAGACACACATACCGGATAGCAGGCAGGCAGCCAGACAGATAGATACACATATATGTATACGGACACCCCAGCCTCTACCCACCCCACCCTTCCTCATACACACTGCGATCTCTCGTTCCCTTCCCTCCTCCACTTCTGCCTGTTTCTCACACGCGCCTTTCTCACCAGACACGCATACACACACACAAACTTCTCTGTAGCACACACTAATAAGATCGCGCTAGATAGGACAGTATTCAAAGAAGAGTGTAGTGGGGAGCGTCTATTCGAAATTCCTATTACTCCAAGGCGGCTCTGGGCTGTGTGACAAGGTCACCCACAACTCAAACCTATTCCATCTCTGTCCATTTGGCAGTGTCTAAGTTGATCACTTCACAAATCAAAACCAATCCATCTCTATCTATTTTGGTTATGGACAAAGCACTGCGATTTAGGCTCGTGCTGCACGCTTTAGGGCTATGAAAAGTCACAGAAGAATATATATATATATACTGTCAGTGTGTGTGTGTATGACAGTAAATTTGTAAAACTACGAAATTTACAAATGTTTTAAAATTTGAAGTACATTCGCTAAATTATTATTCCACTCGGGGGATTTAAACATTTACTAAAATTCTCAGGAAATTTGTAAATATAGTGAAGTGCATGATCAGAAAATGTGTAAGTTTACTGAAGGCGTTGTTTTAGAACCACGTGGTGAGCGAATAGGAAAGAAAAATCATTGAATGGACGCAAAACAGAACATTTCGAAATAGTTTTTCTTGAATGTCAGACTGTGTAGTAACGGTCTATTACCTGGGGATCACACAAGCAAGAATTTTAAAACAAAAACCGGAGGAGGAGGAAAAGAATTAATAAATCGCTATAAAAAATGCCGTAATTTTGAAAACCAGAGAAGAGAAGCAGAGAGTGGAGAAGAAGAAGAAGAAGAAGAAGAAGAAGAAGAAGAAGAAGAAGGAGGAGGAGGAGGAGGAGGAGGAGGAGGAGGAGGAGGATAAAGAAGCCAAGAATGAGAAAAAAGCAGGGGCAATTTAACTGATACGGAAGAGGACGATATCGAAGAAGAAGAAGAAGAAGAAGAAGAAGAAGAAGAAGAAGAATCGGGAGGAGGAGGATGCGGAAGAGGAGGAGGAAAAGGGAGAAAGCGGAAAAAAAAGAAAAACTTTGGGGTGGAAAAATTGTGTATAGATCCTATAAGCAACCATGGAAATCTCGTCGTGATCTCGGCGTCTCTTGGGTCAATCAATAGGCGGCGAGGGTGGTAGTAGGCGATAACTACGGGCGATTATTAAAAAAAGGAGAATGGTCAAGCCTGCGACCTTTTCCTCCCTCTCCTCCTGGACTCCTTTGGGCTCCTCTAGGCAGCAACGAAAACACTTATTCAATCGATTGCTCGTGTTGAAAAACAAGGTCATGGTGCAATTTGCCAAAATGCCATCCCCTCAAAAAAATGCAGAAAGAGAGAGAAAGAGATGCGAAGAGAGGAGGGTATGAGAAAGAAAAGGGAGAAGGTAAGGGTTGTGGGAGAGAGAGAGAGAGAGAGAGAGAGAGAGAGAGAGAGAGAGAGAGAGAGAGAGAGAGAGAGAGAGAGAGAGAGAGAGAGAGACAGACAGACAGACAGACAGAGACAGACAGAGAAAGGAAGAGAGGAGAAGATAAGGAAAAGGAAACCTATGGAGACTAAGGTCGACGAATGGAGGGGAGGCGGAGATGATCATGATGTTGATCATGATGACGACGGCGACGACGAGGAGGAGGAGGAGGATGATGAACATAATTTCATTGCCCTTAGGAAAAAAAGACAAACACACCCAACAAAGGTTGTGTTGTATTTTTCTTACATGCTAAACCAAAACAAAGCTCAACAATATTATGTAATGATGTACGTTGTGCAGTAAATAGTAGATTTCTCTCATCAACGTATCCTTTACCCGTGCTAATTTCGGATTAATTCTTTGTTCCCGCTAGTCTCCAAAATTCGCTTTCAACTACAGTGTGGGTTGGAGGCTCATTCCATCTCGAATTTGCGCGGCTTCATGTTTTTGCAAGCCAATCAGCATCGCTTGTTCTCAAAACCACAGTGTTAGAGGATCTTGTTGGGCAAATTTGCACGTTCACTCGCCATTCCTTTCATTTCCCTCCCCTCCTCCCCCCTCCACAAACACGCGCACACACACACTTGAAATTTCCTCTCAGCAGATTTCCAGGTCCATGTGCTCTTTTATGAACGTTGTAATGGTTGTAGTTGTGGATTTTATTGTTATTGTTGTCGCACCCTTGTCTCCCAGGAAAACATGCGCCCCCCCACCCCCTTCACTGCCTTCCACACAAACTCATTCACAAACTCTACCACCCTACCTCCCATTACTCAACCCCTCTTCCAAAACAATCATTTTCAAAATACCTACATTCATAATTTGGGTGTAAAAAAGTCTGCGACCTGCATTAGCCCAATGGTGTAACAGAAGCAGTAGTAGAAAACAGAAATAGAAAGCAGAAGTAGTAGGAGAAAAAAAAACAAGAAGTAATAAGAGAAAACAGAGGTAGTAGGAGAAATTAAAAGTAGATATTTTACTTGTAAATATTTTACTTGTAAATTTTCTTCCTCATGTTTGTATTGTGTCTTTTATTAGTAACTGTTTTTGTTTCACTTCTTTTCGTATTTATTTCGATGTTAACGTCAAGTAAAAATGCGTGAGAACTGCGCTTTGAACTGATTTCATTAGAAAAAACGCTATATAAATATTATTATTATTATTATTATTATTATTATTATTATTATTATTATTATTATTATTATTATTATTATTATTATTATTATTAAGTAGTAGGGCAAAGCAGAAGTAGTAGGAGAAACATTAGTAGAAGAAAAACAGTAGTGGAGGAAAAACAGATGGGGGCGGGCGGAAGTAGTAGGGGGGAGCAGAAGTATTATAGTAGGTGAAACGCAGAAATAGAGATTGGGGAAGGGAGAGGGGGGGAGAGAAAGCAGAAGTGTTATATAGTAGGGGGAAAGCAGAAGTATTATAGTAGGGAAAAAGCAGAAGTAGTGGAGGAAAGAAGAAGTATTATAGTAGGGGAAAAACAGGAGTGATATAGTAGGGTAAAAGCAGAAGTATTACAGTAGTGAAAAACAGAAGTAGTGGAAAAAAGCATAAGTATTATAGTAGGGCAAAAGCTGAAGTATTATAGTAGGGCAAAAGCAGAAGTTTTATAGTAGGGGAAAAGCAGTAGTGGGGTAAAGCAGAAGTATTATATAGACATCACAAAAAGTTAAGTACCACCATGAAAATTCGACCAAATTTAAATTTTGTTACCAGTACCCTTTAAATTAATTTTTAATCTTCACAGTCACTTTGCTTTGGTGCACAGGGTTGTAAAGTGTACAATGACTGCAACTGCAGCTGCACGTGCACCACGAGCAGTTTGAGGGAGACGCCTAAAGGCTGCGTATTTGACCCAAAAAATACTGGTTTTCCGTGCTCCACGCCCGATATATCAAACTTTTTTGTGAGCAATGTTTGGTTGCAAATGCTGAAAGAAATGTCTGGCTGTGTGTTTTACTCACACATTTGCCTTTATAAGCAGCCGATTTTGCACAAACCATTACCAAACGAAATGCAGAAGCATTATAATAGGGGAAAAAACAGAAGTATTATTGTAGGGGAAAAGCAGAATTAGTGGAGGAAAGCAGAAGTATTATTGTAGTGGAAAGGCAGAAGTATTATAGTGGGGAAAAAGCAGGAGTAGTGGAGGAAATCAGAAGTATTATAGTAGGGGGAAAGCAAAAGTATTATAGCAGGTGGAAAGCAGAAGCATTATAGTAGGGGAAAAGCAGAAGTATTATAGTAGGGGGAAAAGCAGTAGTGGAGGAAAGCAGAAGTATTGTAGTAGGGGAAAGGAGAAATATTATAGTAGGCGAAAAGGAGAAGTAGTGGAGGAAAGCAGAAGTATAGGAAGAAAGTAGAAGTAAGCTTATTATACTTTTATAGTAGGGGAAAAGCAGAAGTATTAATCCTATCCTATCCTTTCCTGTCCCGTAACCCGGAGGTCGTAGGGGCACCACAGATGATCGTTTAACCAGCATACTCCATCTTTCTCTGTCCTCAGCAGCCCTGATGGCTTCGCTCAGTGTCAAACCAGTCCATTCTCGAATGTTGTCCTCCCACCTCTTTTTCGGTCTCCCTCTTCTTCTACCTCCTTGCACTGTGCCTTGCAGAATGGTCTTTGCAAGGCCTGATGATCTGGTGACGTGGCCATACCATCGAAGTTTCCGTTTCTTCACCACTGTGAGCAGGTCATCGTGTTGTCCAATGGCTTGTGTGATGGTCTGTCGGACTTCGTCGTTGGTGATGTGTTGGGTATAGGAAATGCCCAGAAGTCTTCTGTAGCACCTCATCTCCATGCTTTAAATTCTTCGTTGTAGATCTGCTGTGAGGGTCCATGCTTCGCAAGCATATAGGAAGTATTAAAATAGGGGAAAATCAGAAGTAGTGGAGGAAAGCATAAGTTTTAAAGTAGGGGGAAAAGCAGAAGTATTATAGTAAGGGAAAAGCAGAAGTATTATAGTAGGGGAAAAGCAGAAGTATTAAAGTAGGAGGAAAAGCAGGAGCACTGGGTGAGAAAAAAAGTAGTAGGAAAAAAAAACACAAGTACTGTGTGTGTGTATGTGTGGAGGGGAAAAAAGGGAGAAAAGCAGAAATAGTCGGGGTGAGAGGTTGGGTGGGGAGAGGGGGGGGGGGGGGGGGGGGGGGGGCAAGAAGCAGAAGTGATAGGGTAAGAGCAACGTCAAGTCAAATTAAGTTGAGACTGGCCCGGAGGTGTGTGGCAGAAAGAAGGCGTCTCAGCGCAACACGCAACAGTGAATAGACAGGGAGAACCCATGATGGACTTTTCAGCCATTCAGAAAGACTTCAAAAAACTTTTCAGAACCTTGCACTGACGTGCACACTAAGCCATCTCTAAGGTGCTGCGTGCGGGATGAGTGGCATTCAGGGAATTTTGCTTCCAGTACTGATTGGTATTGAACAGTCCATGATCTCAAATGCATGATACGTACATTCAAGTACACCATGTATTATGCACAAACGCATCAACAACGTTTAACGTAGATTCATATACACATAGTTTTATCCTAAAACTATGCATGTTCTTAGGAACCTATGTTCTTTCTATTTTAAAAAAATAATAATAAAAAGAAGTTACGCAAGGTCAGTAAGAATTTTTTGCACAGCTTGTCGTCTCTGCTTTTTTTCTAATACATCGTATTATTAGGTCTATATTTTCTTCATGAGGGTTTGTTGTCTTCTGATGAAACGGACATTGGTAACTTGTAAAACAAGTAATGATACTATCAATCAGATAGAATGCTTGGTTTGACTATTTTGGGTACAAAGAAAGTACATGGCTTCCTTCCGCCATTCAAGGTCTTGCAAATAATAATATTATCATGATCTTGTTTATAAAGTTCATAAACTGATTTACCTTCTCCAGCTTACGAAGAAGAGTACGCAGAGTTCGTCTGTTCAACGAAAGTGGATGAGCGCCCACGCGTGCTGAAACACACACTCTCTGTCTATTACACAGTGGCACACACACAAACACACACGCAGGGACGCACGCACGCGCGCGCACAGAGACACGCACACGTCCGCAGTTGAATTTCACTAAAAGGAGCCTAAGGCAACAGCTTAGTACACGTTTACAAGAATTTAAAGGGACGTCTAAAGTTCAGTGTCTTAACTATACAAAACTTTGTTTTTTAACTTGAAAAGTCGATCGAAAGTTACTGCCTATAAACAAGATGAATTTTGCTTACAATGAAAAATCTTCCATAAAAATGCAAACTTTAATAGTACACTAGTTTGTTTATAGATTTAACACTCGGGTGCAAAAAAAAAACCCGCAATAATAGATCCTCGTGTCAACATGATGTAATAAAACAATCGTAATGCGTAAAGTAGTCGGCCCTCTACGCACATATAATTATACTAACTTTTAATAGACAACAAACAAAAGACTTAACAGACAACACTATTATTTCAAACATTACTGGCCTCTGTCTTGGAACCACATGGGACAGCCCGAGTCTAGGACTGAATGAACTGCAACCAGCAAGATCAGAATACTAATTGACACGTGACCCGATTCGTCCAAGAACGGCAACCCAGAACGACAAATAAATAAAATGGTCGAACCTATTAGACCAAGGGTTGTTTCATCCAGAACTTTCGTACTACGACTTTTCAATAGTGATAAAATCAGATCATAATGTATCTGCCGAGAATCCTGAATGTGTATATTTCACAGTCCGTTTGGCTCATTAAATACTTTTTATTGTAATTATAAAGGCTGTCCTTTTAATGAGTTCTGAAAGGCAGTAGAGACTGAATGTTTACGCTATGTTATTTACTTTTCATTAAAAAAATTCTTCTATATTGTATTATATTAAATACTACGTTATACTACTATTATTACTACTCCTCCTTCTTCTCCTCCTCCTGCTCCTCCTATCCCTTCTTCTCCTCTTCTTCTTCTCATGGCCAGGCTAGCGTAAAGGCGAAGAATCACTGTGCTCAGTAACCTGGCTGCGATCTTCCCCTCCCATTCCACACACACAAAGTGTTCCAGCTCAAATCGCTGCCAATACGATCTCCCCGCCCCGAGGCCCCGAGGGACCGGCGCAAGTCAGTCTAGGTCTACTAGATCTATCTGCGATGCTAGGTTCGCTTTTGAAGGCAGGGCCTGCGTCTTCTGCCTCGTTACTGGGCCAGATTGCTGGTAATTACCATCCTTGATGGCAAAAAGGCGCTACAAAGATTGCTCAGCCTGGCAATCGGCTTTTGATCTAACTTTTAGCTATATAATATAATATAATATAATATAATATAATATAATATAATATAATATAATATAATATAATATAATATAATATAATATAATATAATATAATATAATATACTAAGGTAGTGATTTGGCGGTGACGGTAGTGGTTGCTTTTATTTAAAAATTAATACTAATCTTGCAGGATGTTTTTTGAACACTGCTGTCTCCTGTTGTCTGCTGTTAAAAAAATTTGGTCCTTAAACCCCTCCTCTGTCTTTAGCACACAAAAAAAATAAAAATGTAAAAAGTAATTTTAAAAAAAAAGAAAAAGAAAAGGGCTTATCCTTCAACATGCCCAGGGACCTCGGTCAGCATCAACCGCGAGCTGAGCTTTTTAGTAAATTGAAAAAATCTCCTCATAGCCCTTCTGGTTGCTCTGATCTCATCCCGCCGAAGCGCGGAAACCACATCTGACAACGACGGCAACTCCGTTGCGAAAAGCAACGACATCTGACAGTGTGTGGTCTGGGTTTGGGGTCTCCCAAGGGTGGTAAAGGAAGAAGCAACTGTCGCTGATTTTCATGCACGAAATTGAGATCTGAAACGACGATATATCTACAGCCAAGATGACCATTCCATATCGTCCATGCGAGTCTGTATCTGTCTGTAATCATGTGTCTCCTTCATTGAATCCAAGCCAGTCAATTTCAATTTAACGACAACTTTCGTAGCGCACAATACCATGTCCTGAGGATATGCTTAGCGCATTCAATGCTTCCCACACCATGAGTCGGAACGAGCTACTAAAATGGTCCTGCTGTTGTCCCTAAATAATACGCAAAAGACTTTCATTGAAAAGTTTCACCTACGTCACACACTCAGAAGGATGAAGACAAAAAATCCCAAGAAAATGCGCAGACAGTCAGATGGGACACACGGACAGAATGACGAAGTGAATTAACTATACCGCTTACCTATATGAACATGTATAGCGACAGTCATAATCATGCAATGATAAAGGCATGTCAGAATAATTTCGAAACGTTTATGCTTTCGGCTCTTCTGACTTCGGGATTCTTGTGCGGTATAATCTACAATTGAACTCATAAACCACCAAATATCGCATACTTACAACGCTATCTGTGTGTCCACGTGCCTCTGAGCTAGGAAGTAATTTCTCAGATAATTAAGTTTTCGTATTCGTGTGTTCGAGAGTCTGCTTGTGTTGTATTTGTTGTGCTTTTCTCGTGTCAAGAAAAGGTTATAAAAAAAAGCAACAACAGTTTATACTGTAACATTTCTTTTTTAAACGACAGGAAAGAAAAAGCTAGAATCGATAACAAATAAGCATGAAGAATGGCTATGTCAATGTCAGCAACAATTAAATTAATGTTCCTGTACACCAGCGCCATAGGTTTAATGCATTTTGCTGAGAGAAACAAGACCATAGGTGGGAGGACAGCGGCGTTAAAGAGAGAAGTGAAAAAAGATCCTTTAACTCCCACACAAAACAACACACATATAACACACACAACATACACGCGCTTTCTCTCTCTCTCTCTCTCTCTCTCTCTCTCTCTCTCTCTCTCTCTCTCTCTCTCTCTCTCTCTCTCTCTCTCTCTCTCTCTCTCTCTCTCTCTCTCTCTCTCTCTCTCTCCCATCCCTCCCTTACGCATACGCGGGTGTTACCCACACAACAGTATACGCGTGTACACACACAACTATATAAACACGCACACACAGAAGCACGAGCATCGCGTACGCATAGAATTATTAAATGTGCTCCACTGAAGAAAAAACCCCACAATGATGGCTGTATACGCTAAAACATGGTAAGGTGAGTTCAAAATAAGAGGGGGAGAGGAGAGGTGGGGGAGACAGGGGAGAGAGGGAGGAGAGAGAGAGATTTAGGAAAACACATTAGACAAATAAACATAAAACAATCTATTAAAGTGGAGGAGGCACAGGAAAAACAAATGACAAAACAACATTGGACAAATAAACATGAAACAAACAATCTATTAAAGTGGAGGAGTCACAGCAAAGATGAGGAAAAACGAATGACAAAACACATTAGACAAATAAAACATGAAACAAACAATCTATTAAAATGGAGGGGGCATAGCGGAGATGAGGAAAAGCAAATAACAAAACGCATATGGCACAATATATTCCTCGAGAAAATGGAAAATAGCGGTATATACCGCATGTGGACATCACATTGAGAAGGATAGTGTGTGCGGGAGCGTAAAGAGGGGTGGCGTGGGAGTGATTGGGCAGGGAGGAGAAAGAGATGCGGGAGTAAACAAAAGAATGAATAACTGGGGGGTGGGGGGGAGGGAAAGAAAATGTAATACAAGAAAAATATAAAAAAGAAAGAAATAAAGAAGAAAAGGAAAAGAGTGAAAGAATGAATGAATGAAAGCATCAACCACGCAACTATACAAAAACATGCAGTAAAAAGAACACAAAGTTGAATGACAATTGAAAACAGTTTCGTCTGAAGGAAAAGCTGCGGATGCAGACAACCCTCAGCGAAACACCTTTTGCTTTAGGGACAGTGAAAAAAGACAGTACGCAAAGAAAACGTACATACAAAAAAAAAAATAAAAAAACATAAAGAAGAAAAAAAAAAGGTGCAAGAGCAGTAAATCGCCAAAACACAAACAGTGAAAATAGACAGCAATGAAAGAGAAAAGTTAAACAAAGACACAAAAAAAATATAAAAAATTTTTAATTTCACAAAAAAAAATTTAAAACAAGGTGAAACAATATTGGGAACATATAAAGTTTACAACAGATTATAAAGAGAGAAAAAACAACAACAAAAAAAAGATAATAAAATATTGAAATTAAAAAGACAATAATCCTCATGCAAATGAGAAAGAGATAAATCCATCATAATATCTAATTAAAAAAAATTCAAAATATATCAAAAAATTCTCTCAAATAAAAGAAATAATTAATAATATAACAGTAAAACCACAAAACAATTAAAAAAATTAATTCCTCCAAAACATTAATAATAAACAATACAAAAAACACAATAAATTATTTAAAAATTCTTACAAAAATATTAAACAAAACATCAATAATTAAAAAAAACATCACACAAAAACAAATTAACCCCCTCGCTACTCGAAAATGTCGCCATTTGCTAACCTACAAAACTATGCAAAATTCTAATAATCCAAAAAATCCCCTAATTCTTCTTTTAAAATTGTCAAAAAAATTATAAGACGTTAACGTAACCTTAATAAATGTTTCAAACCCCTTTTTCCTCTTTCTAATAATAAAATCTATTTTAAAAAATTTTTTTTAATCTAAATAATTAAACTATCTGGTTTGTATTCCAACAGATAGATGACTTTCTTCATAGATGATTACAGGACAAAATTTTTTTAAGAATGCCCAAGTTAAATATGAACATGAAATCTGACGCTTTAACGATCAGATTTACAAATATAAAATAAAATACATACAAAAAAATAAATAAAACGGACTTACATATACCATAGAGGTGAGTGTCTCTCTCACCCACACTGAGTATATACCATTTACAAAAACAAAAAAATCAATCATTACAAAAAGGAAACATACATAAACATTTGCTAAAAAAAAAAAAAACCCAATAATAGATAAATTACCAAATAGCTTCAATATCATCCCAATACACAAATTAAAAACAACATAACAAACACCAGACCAAATCTTTGCAAAAATAAATCAAAAGGAAATTTAAGAAAAAGAAAGAAGTATATAAATAGAAAATGTGTGGGATATTAGGTAATTAGTTTATACAAAGATGGGATGGTGAATCACTGACCTAAAAATGAGTGATGAAAATAGACCTATGGAATGAAATAAGTGCAGAGAAGACTTCAAATGAACCTCAAGGGCATCACAGACATACTCAAAGAAGAATATCAACACAGTGGTTCAAATAGGAGCCATATCAGACAGTGGGTCCCGACAGGAAAATCTGCATGGCACAATTGGAAAGAAAGGTCATCAGCCTAATTCCAAGATAAGTGATCGCTGCTCTCCTCTTGTATCTCCATAATTATACGCTTGCGAAGACCCCTCGCAGCAGATCTAACGAAGAATACAAAGCATGAGAGATGAGGTGCTACAAGACTTCTGGGCATTTCCTATACCTCACCAACGAGAAGATCGAAAGACCATCACACAAGCCATTGGACAACACGACTCACAGTTGAAAACTCCGATGGTGGACACGTCCAGTCATCAGTCTTGCGCAAGGCACTGTGCCAGAATGAGGTAGAAGAGAGATGAAAAAAAGGTGAAAAACATCGAGAATGAGCGACTGATCGTGTGTGGAGAGTGAGTGTAGTTTCGTTTTTAAACGATCTGTGTGGGCCCTACGACCTCCGAGTTACGATAAAGATGTGTGTGTGTGCGTATGTGTTATTGATTAAAATTTTAAAGTATGCGTGTGTGTGTGTATCCTCCCTCTCACCCTACCTGAATGGTGCGCCGTGTACGAAGTAGAGAGAGATATAGAGTTGGAGGAGAGGTGGGGTTGTTGTTAGGTGGCGGAAGCAGTTGATAGTGAAGGTGATGAGGAAGCAGATAAAGCTGTGAAAGCAGCTCGAGAAGGAGAGAGACAGAAATGGAGATGGGTGAGTCGAAGCACGAAACTGGGAGTTGAACGATTGGTCAAGAGTAGGATGGTGATCCCACTTGCGTTTGCGATTGTGTGAGCGCTGTATTTTGGGTGAAGAATTACAACTTTGTTGAGAGGAAAGGGAAAACCCACAATAGAACTTACACTTTTGAATTACAAATACTTGTTTTTTCTTAAAACTTCACTAAACTTAACGATTAAATAAACCCACATAAACTTAAACTTAAAATAAACTCTTCGTCAAAACTTTATTAGAATATCATTTGTATGTGTTTTTGTTGATTGTATTTTAGAGTAAACAATTACAAGGTTATATAAAATAATTAGTTAACTCTCAGAACTGTATCAATATCTAGAACTTACTGTTTTATATGACTTAGTTTTATATAATATTCATTTAAACATCACAAGAAAGTTCGGTAATTTTCAAAACCTTTTTTTATACGATTTTCATTTAACATTATAGTCATCAAAGTTTAACGAGAGAGTTCAATATAATATTAAATTACACTACATACCAAATGCCGGCCTGTCATGTTTTGACCGCATGTTCACAAACTTCTGTTGCTTGAAAAGAAACATTAAGGTATTGTAGACATCAATCAACTCAATATTGATTATTTGCCCAATTAGGAACTACTGAATAGGTCTTCACTCCGTCGCGGGCACGGGGTAAGCAGGGCCTGTAATTATATAGATCTGATAATGCAACACGTCAAAAGTTTTGGTTTTTTTTAAAGCCGAGAGAAAGTTCAAAACGATTCGCGGGTCTATTAGTTTTCACAGACAAACATACATGTACGAGTAGTCAAGTAGAGTGAAGATGACGTCTAGAGAATATACCCATTCCTTTTCCCCCTATAATCCATTACTGGACATTTAATAATAATAATAATAATAATAATAATAATAATAATAATAATAATAATAATAATAATAATAATAATAATAATAATAATAATAATAATAATAATAATAATAATAATAATAAAGTATGTTTGTATAGCGCGGTAAACCCGCTCAGGGCTGGGCTCACCGCTCTGAACATAGGATATATATTAGATAAGATAGCACACCGATCAGAACAGACATATGAACAATAAAAACAAAGTATGCAAGCATTCACACCAACCGTGCTCGCAAAAGCATACACGGGAACAACATCATATGCAATACACTTCACATGCATAATAAAAAGAATTACTTTTAAAATACAAATGGCATATTAGATAATAATATGATAATAAAATATGATAATTTCTGTAACACTGATTTCTAAAACCATCCTGAAAATAAAAGCGAGCATGTACCAGTGGTCAAATGACAATATTTTGGAGAAAGGGAGGAGAGAGGGGATGGGCCCTCAAAGCTGCACTATATTTTAATTGTACATATTCGTTACCATTATTTATACTCTGAAGTAAAAAAAAAAAAAAAAAGGTGAACAACACCCGGCCGCTTCAAAATTCATACTACGACCAATGTTACGTCCTTTTATTTCGTGGACAACATAGTTCGGTTTAATAGGTCTATAAATGTTCTTTCTTCTTTACACTCTAGCAAACGGATAAGATGAAACAATGAGCAAACAGCTACAGTGATTGTTGTTACTCCTGTAATGACCGGAGTCCATTTAATACGCTGTTACAGTAACAGATTTGTCCACTTTCCCCCTCCACCTACCCCCACCCACCCACCCCCACCCCCACCCCACCCCCCCACCCCCCCAAAAAAAGACCAGCAGAAAATACAAATTATGAGCAACAACCAATCTTTCAATAATGTTCCAGCAAATATCTCCTGCTCAACCCTGTGATGTACATCAAAGTTTATGCGTCATCTTCCATGTTCTTGGAGGTTCGTCGAAGCACTTCTAGCACAGCAAACAATCTGATCAAGTTTGATGTGGATTCTAGCCAGTTTGGTCCAACTTTGAATCATTTTTCTTCTATAGGATGTGGGGTGTATGCCAGGTCATTGCTATACATGTCGAGATGGGCGCTGTGTGCATGCAACTTTTGCAATTTAGGTAGTAGGCCTAGGCTGTCCTGACATTTTAAGTGGTAATAGATAGATAGAGGTATTTCTCGTACACAGTCACTCTACAATTAGCTTCCGTATATACAAAATAGACAGATATTTTACACATGTCTCTACCGCAGCTTTTCAAGTGGTGTATACCCTTATCAGAGAGATTTCATCTCAATAACGCGGATTCATAAAAACTTATATGACCCTACTTATATATAGTGTAAATGTCTACAGTTTAAGAAAGTATACATAAACTGCTACTTCGTTCTCGTCTTTGTTAGTAGTATAACATTTACATATGAGTCATTTTGGGAAACGACGACTATTAACGCTTATACATGTGTTCGTAACTACAAAGGCAAGGTCAATATACTCAAAAAGCTGGCCCTGACAAAAACAGGCAAGGTTCCTAGGAAGCATCCATAAAGTTATGGGGGAAGTAGGAAAGGAATGTTAATTCAGTTACCATTTCCCAACATGTTGATACTTGTTATTTTGTTGTTTGGATGGAAATGGAACCGCAACTGTGTTCTTTTTCTTCTTCAGAAAGACAGAGAGAGAGAGAGAGAGAGAGAGAGAGAGAGAGAGAGAGAGAGAGAGAGAGAGAGAGAGAGAGAGAGAGAGAGAGAGAGAGAGAGAAAATTTTGACAATTTGATCATTTGATTTTTAAAGTCATTAACAACACAGCCCTCAGACAGGGTTTAAAAACAATTTATCAAACATTTCGAGAACATTAACATTTAAAATGATCAGCTAATGTTAATTTTACAAACATAAATATGAAAGTACCATCTATGCATGCAACCTATGACTAAAAATGACTCTAAAACAGGAGAGAGAGAGAGAGAGAGAGAGAGAGAGAGAGAGAGAGAGAGAGAGAGAGAGAGAGAGAGAGAGAGAGAGAGAGAGAGAGAGAGAGAGAGAGAACTTCCGGAGCCCTTCGGCTTTGCAATGTCATCCTCTAACCCGAGAGTGGTGATCTCCCTTAGCTCCCTCCCTCGGGTCTAAAAAACTTATCGTGACAAAACTTAAATATGGAAATGAAGCTTTCGAACATCATCGATACGAAATGAAGGATTATATCCCTTTAGTGTTTTTTTTTTCTTCTTTTCTTTCTAAAGTAGGGATACGAATGAAGTAATAAGTTTGGCGGACAAAATGTGCTTTATGGTCTAAATATTCAAACCAAATCATGAGATGACTACCAACACAACAAAGGAATTTACTGGAAAGCATGTGGGTATATTGCTGGAGAAAAGCAACGGAGGTATGAAGAAGGAAAACATCACAGAGGCAGGCTCTAATAGGATAACATTCTGTGGTAAACATGATGCACAGCCTAAGCACAGATCGTGACAAAAGAGTACAGACGGCAGTACAACCAGTGTCAATTCGTACGTCGCAAAACTCTCTCTCACTCTCTCTTCTCTTTCTCTCATAAAGAGAGAGAGGTGGGGAAGGAGAGAGAGAGAGATTTTTTTTAAGACGGCGAAAGTGAGATGTTTCTTTTTCAAAGAAATTATGTGGACTGAAGGTGGTAAGAGAAAAAAACTATACAGAATAGAAACGAACCAGCCACACAAACAAGAAAAAAACAAACACAAAGACCAAGACGTAATATTAAAATTTACTATTATCAATACGTGGATGGAAAAAGGAACGAACACAGCACGGGGAAAGGGAGTGAGAGCAGTGGGTGGGAATAAGTAAAAGAATAATGGAAAATGGAAGGAATGCCGAGATATAATTTAGAGGAAGAATAGTGAGATGATAAAAATAATAAAAGAGGGGAGTGGGAAAAAAAGGGAGATTGCTGGGATAAAAAGAAGAGGATGGAAGGAGCCTGCAGTGGACAGAATGTGGAGAAAGAATAGAAGAGTATTGAAACAGGCTTTTTTGGAACTCGGAGGATGATGGGGAGTAGGAAAGGGCGAGGGCGTGTAATGAAAAAAAAATGTTGAGGAAAAAAGTATGGAAGGACGGAAGGAATAGAAGAGGTGGGAAAATGTTGGGATGAAGTAAGTCTAATGTAACTAGGGCCCGCGCACACACCGTCGGATTTGATGGGGAATTTACTCTGGGAAATTGTGTCTGCTGCCCAAGCGTCCCAAGAAATCCACCGTCAACCAGCAAATCCGCATCATCATACAGACCATCAGGGACAAGGGAATGGAGCTGCCTAGCACGTTATCTATGTGGGCTTCAATTCTGTATGTGCTTTGAGTAGACATCTTTATGACCTGGTAAGTAAAAGGAGATTTCTTTGTCTTTCAACGTAGCAAACTTTCTGCATGAATCTTTCGATGATATGTAAATCGCTTAACCAAATAAATAAGTCAGTCAATAAATAAATAAATAACTTCAAGCACTGCAAAAAAAAAAGGTGAGATGAGATAAGAGGGTTGAAGTTGCAAAAGAAACAAAAACATATTAATTGCACAAATTCACCAACACACACACACACACACACACGCACACCCACACACACACACACACACACACACACACACACACACACACACTCACCCACACACACACTCACACACACACACACCCCACCCCACCCCCACACACACACAAATTTGAGGCGACAATTAGTTATTAATGAATGTGTTAAGTAAACGTTTTATCATCTTCATGACTACCACGAACGTTATCATGAACATCATCATCATCATCATCATCATCATCATCATCATCATCATCATCATCATCATCATCATGATCATCATCATTATCACCCCACAGCAACTACCATCATCATAAAACATCAAGCATCATCATCATCATCACCACGGCCACCAACACCAACACCCACTTTCTCGTTCTCCTCGCCCTCCTCCTCCTCTTTAGCATTTTCCTCCTCACCATTACCCTCTCACTACATGTATATATAATCGTTTACCAAGTTATCTCTGATACCACTTTGTGGAATTTAGTGCTTTAAATTACCACTGTTTCTGTCATTCTCAATTGTTCTTTCTTCTTCCTAATATGTTCTATTAATCTACTATCTTCTCCGCTAGACCAGTCACCTACCTTTTCTTTTCGTTTTTTTTTATTGAAAACTCTCCCAAAACTCCTTATTTGTGCATGGGGTCTGTTGGGTCAGTTTGTGGCTATTGGACGCTTTCTGCCATATGGTAACTAGGGCTTTCTATGGTAGTATTATTTAGGAATGTAGGCATTTTTAAGGTGCGTGTTTTGTTCATATTTTATATGTATGTTTGGTTCATATTTTATATTGATGTTTATATTCTATTTTGTTTTTGCAAACAGGGGGATCGGTAAACTAGAGTACAGCCTCAGCATCCCATGCATGGTATGCCTTTTTTGTAAAATGACCGGCTGGTGGAGTGCCTTCAGTGTTACCATTAGGGTTGTTTCAGCAGATCTTTTATACGGATCAGGGGTGAGACCTCTTTCAACCAAGTTGTGGTCCTGATTGGGCTCTTTGCAATCCGCTGACCCTATAAACAATGACTAACAAACAAACAAATAAACAAACTAACTATCTCTGATACTCGGAGTATCCTCTCTTTCTGTGAGAAGGAAGAAGTTCCCTCAAGGGCTTTAATCTAGTTTACTTTCTATGACGCTCGCACTCACTCCGACGAAAGCACAGAATCACGGCATGTTTCTTGATCGAATACAGAAAGGTGACACAGGGGTAAAAGAAAGAATTAACGAACGCGTGGAAGAACGGTAAGAGTATTGGTCCCACGGCACAAGTATTTGGAGATAAAAGCGCTGCAGGTTATCACAACATCACTATAATTATTGCAATGCAACACGCCCGATACAGGAGATTACAAATTACTCAGTTGTCTTTTTGATAAATTATTCAGCTCAAGATTATTCGTTCTGTCTTATGGTGACGAGACCTCTACAAAGAGGTAAACCCATTATTTATTTTGTTGATAAAACTCCTTTTAAAAAAAAGGTGGATTGCTACCCGATAATACGCATTAATCAAGGAGAACGTTCTCTAAAAGTAAAACACCTTCTTCTTATCTTTCATGAACCAGTAAAGTTCTTTTTAATTGCCGGCTACTAATACCACGACACTCTCTGCAGGTCATTGCCACTTACTTGCATAAAATACGTGCCGACGATGTAGCCCTGCTCACCAATAAAAGCAGAAGACGAATGGTTAGGCGAGGAGAACATATGTCGCGTCACCTAGTTAGTTAGTTATTCATTGCTGACTGCAAACAGCGGAATCAGGACCACAAAATCAAGACCACAACTTTGCTGAAAGATGACTCACCCCTGATCCGCATAAAAGATCTGCTGAAACAACCCCAGGGGTAACACTTATGGCACTCCACCAGCCGGTCACTGTACAATAAAGGCAAGGGAGGCTGAGGGGATACTATAATTTATCGATCCCCCATTTACAAAAACAAAATAGAATACAAACATCATTATAAAATATCAACAAAACACGTACATATAAAATACTACATTGCTAAATAATAATATCATAGGAAACTCTAGTAACCATTTGACAAAAAGCGTCCGATACAACAGACCTCACACACAAATTATTATTTTTTTTCCGGAAGAGTTTTCAAGAAAAAAGGCAGGTGACTGGTCTAGCGAAGAAGAAGGTCGTATAGTAGATTGATAGAATAGAGTAAGAATGAGAAAGAACAAATAATAAAGACGCCGACAGTGGGAATTTAAAGCACTACATTTCCAGAAAGTGGGGATACTATTTATTTCGAAACCCCCGCGGAGGGAGAGAGGGGGGGGGGGTATCACCTAGTCTTGCATAACCAATGGCCACACCAAAGGATTCTGCACAGCATAAGCCACCGAAAGCTAGACTAACCAACAAATGGAAGGTAGACCATCTCTCCCAAGGCGTGAACAGTCGCCTCCCGTTCCGCCACAAATCCCACAGCTCAAATCGAACCATGCCCTCATGGTTTCCCAGTTCGAAACAGGAACGTCTGGAACTGCCACTGACTACGCCCAGTCAGTCAACATTCAATGACTTAACAGTGAATAACTGCCTTAAATAGCTATCACGTGGTCCAGCATCATCCTGTTCCCGGTTGCTGCACCACTTGTAGCCGAGCGGAGCCTTTGACTCCCACCTCTCGGCCACGACCTTAAAAACAAGGCCCAACCCGAACTGTTATTTTCATCTATCAATCACAAGAGGGACATACAAATTGTTGCCTTGCAAGGCAGGGAAGCGTGTTGATAATAAACCGGATTGTCGGCTACTAGTGCCACGACACTCTCTGCAGGTCACTGCCGCTAACCTGCATAAAATGTCTGCCGACGATGTAGCGCTGCTCACCAACCAAAGCAGAAGACGAACGGTCAGGCAGGGAGAACCTATGTTGTGTCGCCTTGTCCAGCATAACCCAATGGCCACACCAAAGGATTCTGCACAGCAGGAGCCACCCAAGACTAGAGTAACCAATAAATGGAGGGTAGACAATCTCTCCCAAGGTGTGAACAGTCGTCTCCCATTCCGCCACATCAAGAAGGTTCTCTAAAGTAAAACACCTTCTTCTTATCGTTCTTGAATCAGTAAAATTCCTATCAAGAAAAAAATTTCTCTAAAATAAACACATTTTTCTTGTCTTTCTTGAGTCAGCACAGCGCTTATCAAGAAAAAAAATTCTCGAAAATAAAACATCGGTTTTTGTTTGTTTTTATTTGACTATCTTGGATTAGTAAAGCTTTTATCAAGAAGAAAGTTCTTAAAAGTAAGACGCATTCTTCTGATATTTCTTGAATCATTACATTACATTACATGATTATTGCTTCAGCTCCAGCGGACTCTTCCGAGCCAAATCAGGACCAGTATAGCCGAATCAGAACCACAAAATCAAGACCACAACTTGGCTAAAAGAGGATTCGCCCCTGATCCACATAAAAGATCTGCCGAAACAACCCTAGTGGCAACACTGAAGGCACTCCATCAGCCGGTCACTTTACAATAAAGACATCCCACGCAGGGAACGCTGAGGCTATAATCTAATTTATCGAACCCCCGTTTACAAAAACAAAATAGAATATAAACATCACTATAAAATATTAAGAAAACGCATACATATAAAATGCCTACATTGCCAAATAATAACATCACAGGAAGCCCCAGTGACCACCTGGCAGAAAGCGTCCAATATTTCCAAGCTGATCCAACAGACCTCACACACAAAGGAGTTTTGTCCCGGAAGATTTTTTTTTAAAAGGTAGGTGACTGGTCTAGTGAAGAAGAAGATAGTATAGTTGATTGATAGAACAGAATATGAATGAGAAAGAACAAAGGAGAAAGACAGCGACAGTGGGAATTTAAAGCACTAAATTTCCAGAAAGGGGGGATACAATTTATACTGCAACCCCAGGTACCCCCACGGGGATTCTTGAATCATTAAAGCTCTTATCAAAAAGAAAGTTGTGTAAAGCAAAAGCACATTTTTCATTAAAACAGTAAATATTTTATCAAGAAGAGAGTTCTCCAAAGTTAAACACATTCTTCTTATCTTTCTTGTATCAGTAAAGTTCTTATCAAGAAGATTCCCTGAAGTAAAAACGTTCTCATCTTGAATCAGTAAAGTTATTGTCAAGAAGACGTTCTCTAAAATAAACACCTTCTTCTTGTCTTTCTAGAGTCAGTATAGCGCTTATCAAGAAGAAATTTCTGAATAATAAAACATTGGATTTTTTGTTGTTGTTTTTTCTTGAATCAGTAAAGCTCTTATCAAGAAGAAAGTTTTGTAAAACAAAAACACATTTTTGTCTATCTTAAAATAGTAAAGATTTTATCAAGAAGAAAGCTCTCCAATGTTAAACACATGCTTCTTATCTTTCTTGCATATATTATATATAGGAATGTTCTCTAAAGTCTTCGTATCGTTCTTGGATCAGTACAGTTCCATTCAAGAAGAAATGTCTCTAAAGTACACAAAAAAAGGTTTATTTTTCTTTAATCAGTAAAGCGCTTACCCAGAAAAAAAATGTTTTCTTGGATCAGTATAGTTCCTATAAAGAAGTAGGTTCTCTATAGTAAAACATTCTCTTCTTATCGTTCTTGAATCAATAAAGCTAATTTCATCGATTCTTCTTCTTCTTCTTCTTCTTCTTCTTCTTCTTATTATTATTATTATTATTATTATTATTATTATTATTATTATTATTATTATTATTATTATTATTATTATTATCAAGAAGAGAGTTCTCGAAAGTAAAACACCTTATCATCGTTCTTGAATCAGTAAAAGCTCTTGACCAGAAAAAATAAGAAAAGTAGAATACCTTCTTATTTTTCTTGTATCAGAAAGGCATAATCTTGTAATCGTTCTGATGGTATCAGGCTGAGAGATGTCTGCATGGTGTGACCTGCGGCCAAGACAACTGCGTGACGATAGCATCCGTGCACGCAAGCAGGTCATCTGAAACACTTCCTGAACCAGGGCCACAAAAGGAATATGGAAATGCCAATGGATATTTCGGACGCAGCCTTCATGACAGTCAGGACAGGCGGGCCAAACAAACTTTTCTCCAATATAGGGTTGGTAGAGAAGAGGGAGAGGTTTTGGGATTGGGGGTTTGGAGAGGAGGGCGGAAGGATAGAGAAGAAGTTGTAACAGTTCCAGTTGCATGCGCTTGCTCATACACATATGAACGTGCACGAACGCACGCACGACCGCGCAAGCACACACACACACACACTACCACACCGCCTTTCTGCCTGTCCCTCTTGCTCAAACCAACATTCTCTCTCTCTCTCTCTCTCTCTCTCTCTCTCTCTCTCTCTCTCTCTCTCTCTCTCTCTCTTTCTCTCTCTCTCCCAAACCAACATTCTCTCTCTTTTTCGCTCTCTCCCGCTCTCTCTCTCTTTCTCTCTCTCTCACACACACACACAAACACACGCACGCGCGCGTGTCATGACAAAAAATCGAAAGACATGGAAAAGCCAGCAAAAGAGATGAAACGCTTCTGGCAGGAAATTTCGACACTCCGGTCGGTGGTTTCCGTCCCTGAATTAGTTCCCTTTCTTGAGGATCGTATGTTTAAAGGACTAAATCACAGCGTGTTATATTTGGCCTTATCTCCATTGTCTTAAATTTAGATATAAAATAAACCTGTGTAAAACTAAAAGAAATTATCACAGGCTGAGTTGTTGTTGGTTTTTTTCTTTCCCCAACTGTACATACTTTTACATTGTACGCCTGTACTTAATAAAGCAATATATCGTATGCAATGCATAAGCGCAAACGTTTTGGCAGCAATCGGTTACATAATTGATACAAAGCATTTTAAGTGCCGTAACCTGAATACATTCCTTTCCATATCCTCCTTCCCCTCCCCCATAAACCCCTTCTCCCCCTATTATATTTCTCTTGCACTTCCACCTGTAAAACAAAAGCATTACCGCTCCTTATAGGTAGGTACCTGTTATGATCTTAAAGTCATCGAATGAGTTATGCTCCAGAAGGTAGATAAATTATCATTCAACAAAATCCGAATTATGTGCTGCAGAACCATTCAACGCAACCGTTCTAGACAACTGCTCCTACTCCCACTCCCAACACAGCACGTGCTCAGCAAATAAGAAACCCGAAAATCACCAACAAACAGGGTAGGTGGAAAGAATTTGCTCAATTCAATTCAGTTCAACTCAGTTTTATTTACCGTCTATTCATCTGCTGATGATTTTTAGAGCCCTCTATCATTCTCACACATATAGAGAGACATATATTAACAAATAGTTCTACCAAAGGGTAGGGTTGGGGTGGGTGGGTGTGCTCAAAGTTCAGATCTCTGTCATGGCCTCTATCTAGTATGCCTTGCCAGTGACTTGGGAACATCATATTATATAAGCCTATTTCTTACCAGAAGGGTAATAATGGCTGAGGGTAGTGCGGTGAGAAATGAAGAATGGGTAGGTGTGTTAAGTACACTGCTCATATTTTCAGGAACTCGGAAACGTTGCGCGAGCAGAAGCAGAAGACATTGTATGCTCAATAAAACAGTCTGGGGCGGCCGTTATATCATTGCTGTGTACACAATAGTACTGCTGGCCGTAAAAAATATACATAAAAAATAAAATAAAATTTAAAAAAACCTCTATACGACACGCAACTCTATATGCAGCAAATAAGGCGAGAGACAGATCCAGACAGGATACGCTGTCACGGCCAGACCGGGAAATGGCATAAAGAAGAATCACTTTCTTCTTCTTCTTCTTCTTCTTCTTCTTCTTCTTCTTCTTCTTCTTCTTCTTCTTCAAGCGCAAAGAAAAAGAGTCAGCGAGAAAAGCACTAGAGTATGCAAGGTAGCATACATGAGTTCATGCAAAATTCAATATTAATTGTATGCCATTGCAGCACCCGGACCACTAAATTCACTAAAAACACTAAAAGACTGAATTTCAAATAATACATGAATAGAACTGTAAGCATGAGTAAAGGGTTTGTTTCAAAAAGAGCGAAACTGTCTCCCATAATTATTCCAAAGTTATTCGTTCCATCACTCACCCATTTTTTCTTTTCATTCCAAATTAAGTTCAGTCAGTATGTCAACTAAAACACGTCCAATGAATAAACATGAGTGCATGGTTTTTCAGAGGCCACAATCAACACAGTGTAGAAATGAATGTTGTAGGCTACTTAATCGAGTCTCAACGACATAGCATTGACAAGTTGTGTTCAAAGCAGTCTCAGTGACAGAATCTGATTAACGCTTTTAGCATAGATTCCTAGAAGCTTTTTTCACCCCAATTAAGGTAAACATACCAGTGTACCCAGAAAATGTACTAGTCCTTTGTAACAAGATTTGGTTTCATTCTTATGCATTAACTACTTAGACTTATACTTCTCCCCACCACCCACCGCCTCTCCCCTTCCCCCCCAAAAAAAATAAATAAAAAAGAAATCTCGTTAAACATGAATTACAACTCAAAGTTAAAAATCGTGCCAAAGAATACAATAGCGTGTGAATACTGAAACCCTATATTAAACGCGGTAAATTTCTATTAATTTATTTATTGGTATCTTAAATTTTTTCATTAATTTAATTTCTTTTCATTGTAATGGTATTTGGGGGCAAATACAGCTATATTGAGACAATGAGAGCTACTGATTGGCGTGCTGACTGGTTGGTTGTTTTATTAACGTCTTTTTCACCAAGATGATAAAGACCATACACACATAGTTAAACTCACGTTTTTAAACAGGCACATATGTACACGCACTATCTCCATATCTCTCTCATATACACACAAACATAATTTATAACCGCTTGCTGTCTAGAAGAATACTGTAGTTGATTTGTATGTCTGCGCTCAAAACACGGTTAATCTGTCAGTCATACACAATCTGTCAGCTCACCCACACGCACACACACACACAGACGTACAAACATACACATGGACGCACATACGCACGCACGCACACACACACACATAAGGTGTTGTTTTTTTTGAGTAAATTTACGTCCCCGGACACATTAAGCGTATAGGGGACGGGTGAAACACCACTTTTATTATGACAGCATAAGGTTACACAAATATTTTAACTTTATACCCCACCTCCACCGCCCCATCCTCCCTTAGGCGGCTTGCAACCACTTTAAAAATAAAGGTAAAATTTTAAATTGCTTGTGCAAGCTATATTTCTGGCATGTTTCAATTCACATCCTGTCAGGCAATCCCCCTTCACACATTATAAATGTATACACGGCTTGTATTCGTGGCCTATATAATTTTCAAGTCTGCTCAGTCCTGTCGTTATGCTTCACGCTACACAGAATATACACACATAATTTATTCACGGACGAAGCGCACATGCATTGTTAAAATTAGAGCCGCCCTAAAAAAAATTGGTGAAGAGTGAGAACCATCACCTTGTTATTTTCCCAAGATCAACACAGCACATTAAATGACATCATCAGTAAAGTATGATGCAAACGTTAAGTTCAGTTGTTATAATGTCTTTTTTCATCGACATGACAAGACAATAAAGCTGCTAAAACACAACAACAAAAAATAACAAATAGAAACATAAATAAATAAATAAGTCAAATAAATAAAAAATATTTTTAAAAATAAATTAAAAAAAACTAAAACATAAAAAAATAAACAGAACCATTTTTGTAAATAAATAAAAAGAAATAAATAAAAAAAGAAATACAAAAGAAATAAATAAATACAAAAGTAATAATAATAACAATAATAATAATAATAATAATAATAATAATAATAATAATAATAATAATAATAATAATAATAATAATAATAAAACATTAAGTTATACTACTACAGGATGCTATATACGCGCCTTTCCCCAAATCAATCAGGCTCAAAGCGCGGCGATCTATACCAACATACACGCTCACTAGTCTCATCCACCCTCACACACACCAAATACACATTCATCACTCAAACAAGTGGTGTAAAGGCAGGGAAATCGCTATTAGAAGACGGAAAGAAAATCGAATTTTTAATTTTAAAATTTTTATATTGACTGCGTCCTGTACCATTATTGAAGGGAGGGAGGAAACCGGAGTGCCCGGAGAAAACCCTCGGTGACCTCAATAGTCTCGTACCTAAGTCACATACGTTCGCCCCTTGCGGGAATCGAACCCGCGACCTTCGGCATAGGAAACCGGCGACTTATCCACTACGCCACGAAGTTATTAAGCGTTATGTAATTAAAGCTATGGGAACTGCAGAGTAGTGTACAACACGCACAATTGTGTCAGCATCGACTTACATTGAAGGGGATAGGAAAACACCTTATCTTTTTTTTGCACACACACAAACACACACACCCACACTCACACACACACTCTCAAGCACGCTCGCAATTCCATACTGCCCTAGTGCACAGTCAACCAACTTAAGGCGAGAACGAACGTCTAGACCATACACAACCCTGTCTTCAAATCATGCCTTGATGTACCCTACCAGACAGACAGCTGTCACGAAATAATGGCTGCAGAATGACGGCCACTGCTGACAGCTTGTCGGGGAGCTTTACCATTGTTAAAGGAGAAAGCAAGGTTGGAACTTGAAGCTAATTTTGAAACATGCTCCTTTTCTAACCACATCGTAACTGCATGCTATAAGGTGACATGTGTAAGAACTCCATTACTGTTGACAGTGGCTTAAGTGGTTTAACTGGACCTAAAGCAACACGTATGTAATGTAATGTAGAGTGGTTTAACGATAGCCATAGCAAATATTGTGATAAATTGAACGACTATGAGCAGGAAATCAATTCACTGCATACAAGTTTAAATGAATTAGTTGCCAGTGTAAACGAGGCCCCTCAATCTACAATAGACTTGATATAAGTTAGGTAATACATGTATTATGAAAAACCCTGCCTCAGAAACAGGCCTTTTCAGGATAACGCCCACACACATGGAGTACAAATCGAATAATGAGAATTTCTCTTGAAAGGATGCACAGCGTGAAAAACGAAGAAAAGAATTGTTCAAAGCAAAAACATTATGAAGAAGATTTCGGTCAAACTATTACAAAGAACAAGAAATACAAGTAGATAATATTAAAAAAAAAAGTTCGAATATCAGTTAAGAAATATAAGAGTACAATTTTTAAGAGAATCCGTAATTTAAAGAGTTCTGAACCTAAAGTATTTTGGAAAATTATCCAACGGAAGTGTTAGTGAACCGACGAAGTCACTTCTAACATTTCCTGCGAGTTTTTCTACAACGTTTTCAAAAGCTTAGTGACCTTTCGATGTTAATAATAATGATTCCGACCCCTTCTATTGTATTGAGTCAGAAGATCCGGCTGAATACAATTACCCTTACTTAAATGGCCGATTTACTGAAGAGTAAGTAAACTATGTACTTAATGGTCTACATAATAATACAGCTTGTAGATTAGATAGTTTAACTAATGAATTATTCAAGGTTGCTTCTACTAGACTTCTTCCCCTATTCACAAAAGTCTTTAAATTAATTTTAGTGTCAGGTAAGGTGCCAGAGGAATGGACAATTACAGATGTAATTAAACCGCTTTACAAGAACAAAGGTGATGACAGAGGTCCGAACAATTATAGCGTTATTTTAATCTTGAGTTGTTTGAGTAAAGTTTTTACTAGTGTGCTTAATAATAGGTTGGCTACCTTTTTTAATTCAAGACATACAATAAAGATATAACAAGTAGGGTTTAGATCAGGAAATAGCGGGATGGATCATATTTTTTTACGTTACAAGCAATTATTGATTTCCTTCTCTCTATATTCTGTTTTTGTTGATTATGAAATGGCTTTTGATCTTGTCAATCGAGCTATGCTTTGGCAGAAATTGTTAAATTCTGGTGTAAAATGAAGGTTGTTAATAGTTATTTAAGATATGTACATTAAAGCAACAACAGGTATAAAGTGTAACTCTCAGGTTTCTGATTATTTTGGTCGTCGGTTATGGGGAACAACTATCATCTTTGTTGTTCTCAGTGTACCTGAACGATTTAAAATCATGTATGGGTAATTCTGGATCCAAACTTGAAACTTTGAATTTAGCATCGCAGGGGGCCTAACTAGATCAGATAGATATTTTGTACAAGTTATTTATTTTACTATATGCAGACGATACTGTTATTTTTGCTGAATCGCTTGATGCTTTACAGACAAACCTTGATTCAATATATGATTATTGTCAACTCTGGAAACTTAAAGTTAATGTATCAAAAACAAAGGTTATGATTTTTTCCCAGAGGTAAAGGTAGGCATGTCCCAATTTTTATGTACAATGGTGAACAAATTGAGGTTACGTAAGACTTTCTATCCGGGAGTAAAATTCAATTAAAATGGAAGCTTTAACGCCAGCTCATAAAATCCTGTATGACCGAGCCACCAAGGCGATGGTTGCTTTGCTCCGCAAGATTAGAAAACTGGTTTCATCTATTGACATGCAAATTGAACTTTTTGATAAAACTGTTGTACCTATATTATTGTATGGTTCGGAAGTATGGGGTCCTCTGTTAACTGACCTGGTAAACAAATTACAGCTACATTTTTATAAATGTATCTTAAAGCTTGGGAAAAGTACCCCGACATGTATGGTTTTAGGAGAAGTAGGTCAATACGCTCTACATATCCTCGCAAAAAGCCGATGTTAAATTTTGGGTATAATCTTGCTTATGAAAGAAATAGTACTAAGTTATCTTGTGTGGTACATAAGTTTTTGCTAAAGATGTACGAACTCAGCTTGTACAATCCTGATTATTTAGATTGCGTCAGGAATTCTCTGGAAAAACTAGGGTTGGGAAATATTTGGTATGATCAATCCCAAGGATTGAATCTTTCTGCTGAAGGGTTTAAAGAAGAGATAAATAAATGGCTGCAGAATCAACATGTATAAAACTGGCACTCAGAAATTCACACTTGTAAATGATTTATATTATATTAATAGAATGTTTAAAGAAAATTTTGAATTTGAAGAATATTTGAAACTTCTGCCCGCCAATCTAGATGCTGTAATAAAATCCAGAACCTTAAATCATAAGCTTCCAATTCAAAAGAACGGTATTTTAGAATCCAGAGGTGACAGAATCTGTAATAAATGTACTCTCAATGATCTAGGAGATTAATTGCATTTTATTTTTATATATGTCCACATTTTGATGATGATCGAAAAGAGCTGCTTAAAAAGTGTTTCTATGTGCGACCCAATGCATTTAAAATTTATTATCAACAAAGAATAAAGACTATTCTGCTGAAACTAGCTAGGTTTGTGAAAATAATAATCGACTGCTTCAGAATGTAGAATCGAAGGTAATATGAGTTTTAATAATAATAATAATAATAATAATAATAATAATATTAATAATAATAATAATAATAATAATAATAATAATAATTATTATTATTATTGTTATTATTATTATTATTATTATTATTATTATTATTATTATTATTATTAATTTCAATCCATAATGACAATAATTATTTTTAAATATGTAAAGGATCCCCATTCAATACCAATTTGTAACCATCTCCCTTCCCCTTCCTTCTCGCCCAATCTTGCGAGAGAGTGCGTGCGATTTGTACGGGGTATGTTTGTGTTGCATAATAATAATTAATGTCTATAGACTATTGCGATTGTTTATCATGTGCCCTACTAGGATGCGAGTGGGAATTATTAACTGTTATTTTGTAATATTGTTTTTTTTTTTTTTACTTTGGTGTTGTTTTCATGCGTCCATTATTAATAGAACCTTTATTTTTTATTCATTTTTATTGTATATCCACGTACCCCAAGGTGTTTTAGGGAATAAAGCGCTTTGACTTGACTTGACTTGTCTGCCAAGAAGCAAGTACTAGCCTACTGTTGATGAAGCCACCGAGGTTCGACCTCGCGCCATTTTGAAAACACACTCCTCCTCAAACACATTGCTCTAACCATTCGACTGACGGCTACCACCACCATATATTGGAAGCAGGGAAAAAAAACTACTGTTGGCAACTTGTTAAAAAGTTCTGACCAAGTTATACCACGGTGTTTTAGTGTTAGTTGAGTCACCAACATTAGAATGAATGGACATTGAAGTTTACCGTCTATACCCGCCATTATGGATGTGGAAGACGGGATAACTATACCAGGGAACAAGGGATAGGGACCTAACTCAACATTGAGCCACCAGAGCAATTATACTGCTAAAATGGAAAAATTGCTACTTTTATCTTGCCCATCACGGGATTCGAACCTGGGTCATCAGTGTGCCAGGCGATCAACATTAGAACGCGCATTTTAAACAGTAAAGATCTTTAGAATTATTGTTACTCTCTGATACTCCGTGTGGCGTGGTGAGGTAATGCTCTGTAGGGTTCGTGTGGTTTCAGGCCGTGCCAGAATAGGTTACCAAATATGACTTCTCTGTCGCGATACAAGCGCCTACTCTCGCATCCTCGATATTCTGCTATATAGTCCAGACAATGCGTCATAGACAGTACGTCATAGACAGTGACGATAATAATATTGTTTTCGGAATGACGCAGTATGCGACATTGTTTTTATTTAGTGTAGTTCAATTTTAGATTATTGTTACCATAGACAATTTGTGTACTATCCTTTCGATTGGCTGGATGTGGGAAATATCGTTAAGAAAAACCATTCGAGCGACCATCTTGGAGGGCAAGGAACATATGTTTACGCCAGACCACTATTTCGGATGACTGAGGTCATAAAGTTGGTTCAAAAAGCTCGTCTCACCCTAAACAACACGTGTCGTAGACACCACAAACGAATCCTGAGCTGGTAAGTTACGATTCGATGTGTGAAGCTGGGGAATGGGTAGTCTTGTGCTTGTGTCCATTGCGCCATGCGAATCATTCATCGTCCTTCATCAAGGTGATTCGTTATTATTCTTCAATGTATGCAAATTGTATGATAATAGTTATTTTAACATGTTGTTCTCGTTTCATATAAATTCTTCAGCGCGTGAAGTTTATATGGTGATAGTTAATTTAACATGTTTAGCTTAGTTCATAAAGAATGTTGGTGCATTCTTAAACATTGGAACAATGTGGATGAACAGCGAGGAAAGAACATTATTATGTTTTGAGAATAAGATACAATAACCCGTGAATATGCAGGGTTCTTATTCAGACAACGTCAACGGCGTTCCTCGCTGGTCATTCAACAGGATACAGATTGTGTATTTAGTCCCTGTTAATTTGTCTGTGCGCAGGGAAAGGATTTTTGGTTTTGTTTCCTTCTTCATAATATTTTCGACTGTCGGATTCCTGATATGATCGTTTAACCTACTTCCACCCTCAACGCTTATTCTTCTGATGACATGGAGCTCGTCATATCCCTGACGTCCATGTGAAGCCAGCTGGACGATAATCCTTTTGGTCAAACGTGAGGACAGAATTAAGTTAAACAAAAGAGACAATTCTTCTTCTCCATCAGGGAATCCACGTCAGATAAGTGACAATTTTAATCAACAGTGAAATTCTTTAGAACCATGATTTCACGGGTTTTTGTATCACATCATATGAAATAAATATCATCAACCATCAACCAGTGGTATTCTTTTTTAGTTGTAAAAAAGCAAACAGGACGAATGAATAGCCAGTAATTTCTTTTATTCTTTATTTTCTATTTCTCAACATTATTTTCTTGTTTCTTATCGATTTTTAGGCATAATACAAAGAGGAAATTGATTCTATTTATATAAAATTCTTTCAACTGTTCATTCATCTTTTAACATCTATATATATATTAATATAAAATATATATATAACGCGACAATGGGGGCTCGTCTCGTGATAGTTGGAGTCACAATCACTTTTTAAGTCGTGTTACCACTGGTGGTGATGATATTTACTACATTGTACATGTAAATTATCATTGTATCATTCATTTGTTCAACGCGGGAGGTTGGAGGGAGCCGCTCTTACAAATGGGCGGACTTATGGACTACCCTACCAACCAATGTAACATCAGCTTCCCACGTCGATCATAAGTTACCAGTTATATTTACAAATATAATTAGGTTGCATATTTATAACCTTATGCAAACGACTCCCAGTACGTGTTGTCAATCAAATGTTCAGCTGTAATTTCGGGTATTACATGCTGTAAAAAAATAGGCAGAACGGTGGTCTATTTTATTATCTCAGTCTTAACCGATTGAGTGTTTGAAGCTAATATTGGAATCCTATAGCATTTGTTGTATAGTGAATCCGGAGACACGAGGACCTGTGTCAATATTAGAGGGAGAGATAACAAGTTATAATTTAGTATAAAGACTAAATAACTTGTTGACCTACTAGTCACCTTTGAAGGTAAGGTAAATGTTCTATGTTCAACGGACCGAACAGTAGACAGACAGTAGCGTCGCGCTTAATAGATCAGTGATAAACGGAATAATCACACAGGATCATTAAGTCAGTTTTGTAGCCTAACATTTCTGTTCGCCGAAGTAAGAGCGACATAGAAAATTAGAAGAATACTCGTAGTGAGAGAGTATTAGCAGAAGGGTCTAGTAAACTCATCCGCCACAAAGGAACGGACCGCGAGTTATACTAGAGTGTATTTTTTAATTTATAAATATACACACAGTAAATCCCTGAGACACGGGTGTATCATCCAGGGTGGATTGTATCTGTGTGGCAATCAAATAAGGCCACGTACAGTTGATCTTATTAGGCGAATCAAGGTAAAGGTAGCAGGATAACTTTTGTGAATTTGATAAGTTTAGCTACTGGATTCGAGCCTAGACAGTGACACGTTATCACAATTCTAATTACATTACAAGAATGAATTAGAATCTTTGAGTTCGAAGTAGAACTGGTGTTAACAAGAGGGTGCCATTGCCGGATACACAAAACTCTTCTTTTCAAGTTCTTGGTTTTATGCTGTTAATACGCGAATAGCAAATAACAGAATTTGCAGTAAAAGCGTATAGTTATAACGAATCCATTGGGGTTGTTCGAAGATATTTCAAAGAGTTGCCATTTTGTATTTTTTTTTCCTCCTCGGGAAAATAACGTCATTGACGTGACGTAATCGGCGCGACGAAATCGGAACTTTTCGAACGCTAATTTATTCTTTCCTGTCGTATTACATTTTTGGAATTCGTAAATGACGACTCGTGCTCAAGCGAAAGCAATGGAAGCCAACGATCCTTTCCTAAAGTTTAAGGCCGAAGGAGAAGCGTTGGGGTTGTCGGGTCCAGATCTTGTCAATTACGTCAAGGAAGAGAAAACGCGTTTAGCTCAAGCTGAAGCTGAAGAAAGAAAGCGACAAGCTGAAGCTGAAGAAAGAAAGCGACAAGCTGAAGCTGAAGCTGAAGAAAGAAAGCGACAAGCTGAAGTTGAAGCTGAAGAAAGAAAGCGACAAGCTGAAGTTGAAGCTGAAGAAAGGAAGCGTCAAGCTGAAATCGATGAAAGGAAACATAAAGCAACATTGGAATATGAATTAGAACTCGAACGAATACGTCACGTGAACAGTGACAACACCAACGACAATGCTGCCGATCCGTCGGATTCCCGTTCATCACAGTTTTATCAGGAAAAACTGAAGATAAAACTACCTTTTCTGGAAGACAAAGATGATCTGGAAGATTATCTACGCACATTTGAGAGAACGGCTAAGATTCAAGAATGGCCAATTAATCAATGGGCTCCTCGCCTAGGCACCTTGCTAAAAGGGAAAGCGAGGGAAGTCTACTCTATGTTGAATGATGCTGATGCCGGCGATTACGGAACATTACGGCGATCATTATTGTTCCGATTCCAGCTGACGGCAGAAGAATATCGAAAAAAATTTCGAGAGGCCAGAAGACAGCAAGGAGAATCAACACAAGAGTACGCTACCAAGTTAGATCTCTGGTTATCCAGATGGCAGGAACTTGCAGGGAAAGACAACACATATGACGATCTGCGTGATTTGATACTGCAAGAAAAGTTTCTTAGTGGGATACCGTTTGATCAAGCACGTTTTGTCAGAGAAAAGGAACCGGAGACGATGGGCGATGCAATAAGATTTGCTTTAACCTACGAATCAGCAAAGCAAGCCACTATGTCTGATCATGAAAGACCCAGGAATAGATTCGGAGATAGACTCAAGCATAGTAGAAGGAAAGAAGATGAGGAAGGAGATAAAAAGAAGGTGGAGGTAACGCAGAAGCAGCTCCACAACGTCAGGACAAGGAGGCCTGAAGTAACCTGCTATACTTGTAACCAGCAAGGTCATGTGGCGAGACAATGCCCAAAAGGAGGGAAAGAAAACAAAGCAGCCGCCGCAATAGCTGGAAGTATGAGGCAGGAGGATGTACAGAGTCACGGCAAGCTCTGTTCATTATGTACGGCGATACCGTTCTCGCCGGAGTGCCAAGTAGAAGTGGAAGGAAAGCAAGCGACGGCATTGCGCGACACTGGAGCGTCGATCACCATCGTCGATTCCAGTCTCGTACCCGAGCGATGTTTGTCAGGAGAGACCATTGAGATAGTGATGGCCTCGTCGCCTGCAAAGTTAACACTACCAATTGCGACGGTACACATGAACACACCATTCTTTGAAGGGAAGACTGTTGTGGCCGTTATGAAGCAACCGGTAGAGCAAGTTCTTGTAGGGAACTACCGTAAGTCTGAGGATGGGAACCTGACACCTGTTCCAGTTTACGCTATTCGAGAAGTATGCGCAGCAATGCAAACTAGAGCTTCTGTGGGGAAAACAGATAAAACATTGAAAACATCCAATTCTCTGCTCGGGGATGTCACTCCAGTGGAGTTGGGACAAGCTCAGAAGGAGGATCCAACCCTGGAGAAAGCAAGGAAGCTAGCTGACAATGAGACCAAGCATGGGAAAGGAGGGCGCAAATCAACTTCTAAAACTACCTACAGCTGGAGAAAGGGAATTTTGTACCGTACTTTTCTCCAAAACGGTAAAGAGACCAAACAAATTGTTGTCCCAAAGAAATATCGCAACGAAGTGTTAAGATTGGCCCATGACACGCCGATGTCAGGACACCTGGGTGTAACCAAAACCAGGAAGAGAATCTGGAACGATTTCGTATGGCCCGGAATCTGCGGAGACATCAGACGCTATTGCGCGTCATGTGACATATGCCAAAGGACGTCACCGAAGGGTCAAGTTCGGAAACTGCCTTTGGGCAAGATGCCAATAATCCACACACCTTTTGATCGTGTGGCGGTGGATATCATCGGACCTATCTTACCAGCGTCCGACAGGGGGCACCGCTATATAATCACCATGGTGGACTATGCTACACGCTACGTCGAAGCCAAACCATTAAAATCCATCAAAGCCGAAGATGTGGCCGAATCATTGTGGGAAATGTGGACTCGCTTAGGTATTCCGAGAGAGATTCTGACAGACAACGGATCTCAATTTGTAGGATCCCTAGCTGACGAAGTGAACAGGCTATTGAGTGTGAAAGGCCTGAGGACCACGCCAAGACACGCACAATGCAACGGGTTGGTGGAACGTTTCAATGGTACCATCAAAAGTATGCTGAAACATCTTTGTCAAGAACAACCAAAAGAATGGGACAGGTTTATTCCTGCACTTCTGTTTGCTATCAGAGAAGTACCGCAAGAATCACTACAATTCTCTCCCTTTGAGCTTCTTTATGGACGAACTGTACGAGGACCGTTACAGATTCTGAAAGAGCTCTGGACACAGGAAGAACAGACAGAAGAAACTAGGACCACATTTCAGTATGTGATCGACCTCCGGAACAGAATTGAAGAAACCTGCAAAATCGCCAGAGAAAACCTTGGAAAAGCAAGCGCTAAACACGCGAAACATTTCAACATGAAAGCAAAAGCACGAAAATTCAACGTTGGAGATAAAGTTCTCATGCTTGTTTCTGATAAAGCCAACAAACTGCAGATGCTATGGAAAGGTCCATATGTTGTCACTGACCGCATCAATGAATGTGACTACAAGATTGCAGTAGGAGACAATGAGAAAATCTACCATGCTAATGCACTGAAACTGTACGTTGAAAGAGAAAAGCAAGTGGAAACTCATATCGTCGCCGTTGTGATGATCGACGAACATGAACAGAAAGATACTACTGGAACAAAAGATAGCATACCTGTGATTCAGCTGGAAAATACCCAAGGACCAGCGGATGTTCATTTGTCCGACAAACTGACAAAAAAGCAAAGAACAGAGCTTACAGAAATCTGCGACCGCAAGAAGTCTGTATTGACAGATTTGCCGGGGAAAACATCATTGCAAGAATGTAATATCCCAATGGAACAGGATCGAGCTATATTTGTTCGTCAGTACCCTCTGCCATATTCTAAGATAAAAGCAATCGGAGAAGAAGTTGAAGCAATGTTGAAAATGAACGTCATCGAACAAGCAGCATCACCATACAGCGCACCTGTAGTACTTGTACAAAAGAAGGACGGCAACAACCGATTCTGTATTGACTACAGGAAATTGAATCAAGCCACAAGATTCGATGCCGAACCAATGCCTAACATCGATGAGCTGTTTGCCAAGTTGAGCAAGAAGAAATACTTTTCTAAGATAGATCTCGCAAAAGGATACTGGCAAATTCCTATGAAGACAGAGGACAAAGAGAAAACCGCTTTCACTACACCGCAAGGTCAATTTCAATGGACTGTGATGCCATTTGGGTTGAAGAACGCTGGGGCTGTTTTCACACGCATGATGAGGAAACTTTTGAAACCGCTGAACGAAGACGCAGTCAGTAATTTCATTGATGACGTCATGGTAGCAACTGAAACGTGGGAGGAGCACGTGCAAGTCCTCAAAGCAACGTTGGATAGATTACATGAGTGCAATCTGACAGCAAAACCTTCCAAATGTTATTTTGGATTTGAGAGCCTGTCATTTCTAGGACACATAGTTGGTCAAGGTACAATTCAACCAGAAGAGGACAAGGTTGAAAAGATCAGAAACGCGCAACCACCGAAGACGAAGAAAGACTTGCGCGCTTTCTTGGGTCTAGCAGGATATTATCGGAAGTTCGTGCCGAACTTCGCTACGCTCGCACTGCCGCTGACCGAAAAGACGAAGAAAGGGCATCCTGAACAGGTTCAGTGGGACGACAAATGCGAAGAAGCATTCACGTCACTCAAGCGAGAGTTGTGCAAGAAGCCAGTCATCTGTCTCCCTGATCCAGAGAAACAGTACGTCCTGAGGACGGACGCATCAGACAGAGGTATTGGCGCTATCCTGATGCAAGACCATGGTGATGGTTTACAACCAATCGCGTACGCCAGCAAGAAGCTGAGTGAAACTGAAGGCCGGTATGCCACGATCGAGAAGGAATGCATGGCAATAGTATGGGGAATACGGAAGTTTGAACAATACCTGTTTGGAACAAAGTTTGTTATCGAAACAGATCACCAGCCTCTACAATATCTGCAAAAAGCAAGAACAGAAAATGGACGGCTGATGAGATGGGCCATACAACTCCAACAGTACAACTTCTCTGTACGTGTCATTCCAGGCAAAGACAATATCGGGGCAGATTATCTCAGCCGCTCGATGTAAGTGTAAGGAAAAATTGCATTCTTGATTTTTCACTTAAGCGGGGGGATATTGTCGCGATACAAGCGCCTACTCTCGCATCCTCGATATTCTGCTATATAGTCCAGACAATGCGTCATAGACAGTACGTCATAGACAGTGACGATAATAATATTGTTTTCGGAATGACGCAGTATGCGACATTGTTTTTATTTAGTGTAGTTCAATTTTAGATTATTGTTACCATAGACAATTTGTGTACTATCCTTTCGATTGGCTGGATGTGGGAAATATCGTTAAGAAAAACCATTCGAGCGACCATCTTGGAGGGCAAGGAACATATGTTTACGCCAGACCACTATTTCGGATGACTGAGGTCATAAAGTTGGTTCAAAAAGCTCGTCTCACCCTAAACAACACGTGTCGTAGACACCACAAACGAATCCTGAGCTGGTAAGTTACGATTCGATGTGTGAAGCTGGGGAATGGGTAGTCTTGTGCTTGTGTCCATTGCGCCATGCGAATCATTCATCGTCCTTCATCAAGGTGATTCGTTATTATTCTTCAATGTATGCAAATTGTATGATAATAGTTATTTTAACATGTTGTTCTCGTTTCATATAAATTCTTCAGCGCGTGAAGTTTATATGGTGATAGTTAATTTAACATGTTTAGCTTAGTTCATAAAGAATGTTGGTGCATTCTTAAACATTGGAACAATGTGGATGAACAGCGAGGAAAGAACATTATTATGTTTTGAGAATAAGATACAATAACCCGTGAATATGCAGGGTTCTTATTCAGACAACGTCAACGGCGTTCCTCGCTGGTCATTCAACAGGATACAGATTGTGTATTTAGTCCCTGTTAATTTGTCTGTGCGCAGGGAAAGGATTTTTGGTTTTGTTTCCTTCTTCATAATATTTTCGACTGTCGGATTCCTGATATGATCGTTTAACCTACTTCCACCCTCAACGCTTATTCTTCTGATGACATGGAGCTCGTCATATCCCTGACGTCCATGTGAAGCCAGCTGGACGATAATCCTTTTGGTCAAACGTGAGGACAGAATTAAGTTAAACAAAAGAGACAATTCTTCTTCTCCATCAGGGAATCCACGTCAGATAAGTGACAATTTTAATCAACAGTGAAATTCTTTAGAACCATGATTTCACGGGTTTTTGTATCACATCATATGAAATAAATATCATCAACCATCAACCAGTGGTATTCTTTTTTAGTTGTAAAAAAGCAAACAGGACGAATGAATAGCCAGTAATTTCTTTTATTCTTTATTTTCTATTTCTCAACATTATTTTCTTGTTTCTTATCGATTTTTAGGCATAATACAAAGAGGAAATTGATTCTATTTATATAAAATTCTTTCAACTGTTCATTCATCTTTTAACATCTATATATATATTAATATAAAATATATATATAACGCGACATTCTCCTCTTCACCCTGTCAGAGTCTGTCAATGGCTGCCACAGGATCCAATTTGGTACCATTTTCTAGACTAACACATTTTCTCTCAATCCCCATCCTCCATTCTCTCTCTCTGTCTCTGTCTCTCTCTCTCTGTCTATGTCTCTGTCACATAAGCCTCGTGGCGCAGTGGATTAGTCGCCGGTTTCCTATGCCGAAGGTCGCGGGTTCCATTCAAGCAAGGGGCGAACTTATTTGACTTAGGTACGAGACTACTGAGGTCACCGATAGTTTTTTCCGGGTACTCCGGGTTCCTCCATCCCTTCAATAATGGTATTAATGGTATTGGATTCAGTCAATTTAAAATGTCACACAAAAAAAATCGATTTCCTTTCCGTCTTCTAATAGCGAAGTTCCTTTACACACCATGTGTGAGCGATGAATGTGCGTTTGTTGTGTATGTAGAAGTGTTCGTAACATGTGAGGGTGTATGTTGGTTACAGATCGCCGCGCTTAGAGTCTGATTTATGAATAAAACGCGTATAGCATCCAATAGTAGTAGTAGTAGTAGTATTAAGTCCGTCAGTTTAGACTAAACGACAATTATCCACCCACCCATCACTCTCTTCCCCCACATTTCTGCCATTCTCGACAGAGTTTTGTAGTCTCTTCACTTACCCTGAACTTCTCTTATTCCATTCTCTAGACCGAAAGTACTTCCATCCTACACCCCTTCCCCCGCCCCTCTTCATACATTACACACAAAACGCCGCCCACCCCTTACCATGTCAAGTCTGAGTGGATGCAAATGAAGAAAAACAAATCCTAGAAAGAAAAAAAACTCCATCTCCCAGACGTATATTGTCTGACTGAAGATTGAACAACGAAACAAATTAATAGGAAATCAGAAAGAATCGTTCGATTTGTTTTGTGTGTGTGTGTGGCTAGGTAGAAATGACGTTACTCTGACATACACTTGAAACTCTACGTACTTTCTTTTGACGGTCCCGTTATTTTGACGTCAAAATAGTGTTCCGTTAGGGTTAGGGCTGTGTTAGGCTTAGGGTTAGGTGAAGGGTTAGGGTTAAGGTTTGAGTAAGGGTTAGGGATAGCTTGGCAAAATGGCAAAATAGCATCCTGTATTATTTATTTATTATTATTATTAAAATAATGTCAAAATCATGGTAAGTGTGTCAAAATAATGTATGTAGAGTTTCATGACAGTCATCACAACGTCGTGTCTACAAAAATGTGTGTGTTTGGGTGGGTGCGTGTTTGTGTGTGTGTGTGTGTTTGTTTGTGTGTGCGTGTTTGTGTGTGTGTGGTAAAGGTTATTTAAATAAGACATAAGGCAGTTTTTATGGGAGACAAATTCATGCCCAAAGCCCCCACCGCGTCAGCGCACACCACCATCATAACCAACACAACAATACTACCATCAACACCTACCCACCCATCCATCCATCCCCACCCAAAAAAAAAACATTATCGCCAAAACCGCCACAATAAAACTACCGCTACACACAACAGGCTACACCATACCTGCAGGCATGTCTTCGTAGCAAAGGCGCCATAAACCGTAGTGGTAGTTGTAGGACTGTTTGAGGTCGGGATTGATATTGTCCGGCGTGTACACTTTGTACCAGTTGTCGGTCAACAGGGCTACAAGGATGAGGGCTAAGCTGGCCAACAAGACAAACAGCACCACCACCAACGCGCAGTACTGACCCATGGTCGTCTTGGGTTCTTCTGTTAAAGCAAATAAAATAACAAACACAATTTATATTATGCAGCTTGTACGAGAGCGTAGTACAAAACACAATGTGTAATATATCTCAGGATGGGGGCCAAGCAGGACAGCAAAACGACAGCAGCACCACCAACAACAGTACTGACACCTGGTTGTTTTGGGTTCTTTTATAACAAAACAGAACAAATAAACGAACAAACAAATAACACATTTGTATAAGTGTAGCTTGTAACCATCTTTCTATACGCTTACGAAACATGGACCCTCACAGCAGACCTACAACGAAGAATACAAAGCAAAGGAGATGACTTCTGGGTATTTCCTATATCCAGCACATTACCAACGACGGCGTTCGACAGACCATCACACAAGCCATTGGACAACAAGATGACATGCTCACAGTGGTGAAGAAACGGAAACTCCGATGGTATGGCCACGTCACCGGAGCATCAGGCCTTGCAAAGACCATCCTGAAAGGCACCGTGCAAGGAGGCAGAAAAAGAGGGAGATAGAAGAAGAGATGGGAGGACAACATTCGAGAATGGACTGGCTTGACACTGAGCGAAGCCATAAGGATTGCTGAGGACAGAAAAAGATGGAGTACGCTGGTTAAACGATCATCTTTGGTGCCCCAACGACTTTAGAGTTACGGGATGGGATAGGATAGGATAAGATAGCCTGTAAGCGGGCATAGTAAAAAAAACACAAAAAAAACCAACAACATCACAATATATAGGCCAACTGCAGATAAGTAGGAGAGTCAGGTCAACCAGCAAAGCAATATCAACACCACCAACACAATACTGCCTAAAGAGTCGTAAAAATTCCTTCTAAAATAGCTCTAGGACTACTTTTATTGTGGCAATAGAAATCGGCGGTGGCAAATGGAATATTGTTTCAGGTATGATAATTTAATGAAGTAGGGTCGTGCTGTTGGTGGTGGTGATGATAAAGTTCTATATAGACGTAGTGCAGTGATATTGATGTTCTTTGTAATGGTGGTAGTGGTGGAGAATTCTTATGAATACTTACGTAAACAAAACTGATTATTTGCCACGGATAACTCTCATGTTCAAATAAAGCAAAACAAAAGCGACATTTCTTGTGAATAATGTATCAGTGTTGTGAATAATGTATCAGTGTTTTTCCTCATGGGGAGGTGATTTATGTTTGTGTTATAGTTGGATTGTACGGTTATACCCTTGTAGGCTACAATGTGCTTTTTAGTTAATATGGGCTAATTAGAAATCGGATAAAACACGTTTAACCATAGCTCCCTACTCAAACTGAAAATGAAGAACTGGTGAAAACACGTCCTAGCAAGGAAGAACAAAATGCTGTGTTGTCCATACATACCACTATTCGCTTATTTTGCAGTGTCCATAGTAAAGCACCAAGTACTAAAATAACAAAGTAGCAGTACAGTTGACAAGCGTACAATAAAAACCATTCATAAAAACCAGCACACAAAGACCAACCCTGGTTTAAGGTGTCACCAATACATTAATTAGCTCAGACAGACATGAAACAATTTTTAATTTTTAAAATAAAAAGTGTTTCAGTGGGAAGAAAGACCCAAAAAGTGCCCAATAAAATAAATCTAGTGTGCGGAAACCGACGTGAAAGTTGCCGGCTACCTCATGACCTGAAACTGTCTAATAATACAAGGACACGATGTGAATGTTTCAACAGTACCTTGTAGTTCAGACAGAGTTGTCACATGCTGGTTAGTTAGCATACAAACTGTATAATGATTACCAAACCTCAGTGGTAATCTGATCTTAACAGCAAATTGACACAGAAGGTCACACAGACATGCAAAAAAAGTCTTATGAAACGATTGGGACGGTATAAGGTAACAGAGTTGTACTATACCGCAAGCCGTGAAAAGAGCTTAGCTTGTATACTGTATCGTTGTCGAATCAATGGACAAGTTAACCTATCTCAAGAAAAATGACCTGTCTACAGTGGACACCACTCTATACCTTTAAAATGTTGTGATGATGCAAAATGGCTTTGAGGAATAGAGATACAAAATCTGACCTTCGGAGCGAACTCTTTCAATGTTTAATTTTGAAAGGTTTGCAGACAAAAAAAAAGGTTTAATATGTTTCACACTTTGAATTCTGGAGGAAAAAAGAATAAACGCCAGTGTTGAGAAGTGCCAAATTGTATCAACAAATTAATTACAACTAACTTCAAGTATAATGTTATTAAAAAGAAGTTGTGAAAGGAGAACAAGTGGTGTTTAAATGTCGACCGATAGATCCAAACCGTTAAAAAGGTTTTGGGCAGCATACCATAACGTTTAGAGTACCACACGCCTATTCGTTGTATATGGTTTTGAAAGTGTGTCTCAATTGTATGTGTTAGCCTTTTTGACCAGACGTCTGTTTCTTGTCAAATGGTTCTAAAGGGGTCTTTATAGGAGTTCTTTTCATATAAGTTGTATTGTGATCGTCGTTTAAGTAAGAAACGTTCCTGTCCTTTTCGATGCACAAAATAAAAGTTGTCCGCAGTGAAGAATCCTATTTCGAACGCCTCGACTCAAAATGTAAACTGTTTTGATGAGAAGAATTCTGACCCATACACCCTGTTTTAGATGACAGAGAGAGGGAGGGGGGGGCAGACAGACAGAGAGACAGACCAGCAACAGTACCGCTATAGTAGGACTACAATGAACTGATAAGCAGACACTAAGATACATTTATGAATGTAATAAATCCTCGCTCCGGTTGTACGTGGAATAAATACCAAATGCGAGGAACAGTTCTGAGTAAATTCTGTACTTTCTGAATATTTTTCATATCCAGAAAGTACAGAATTTACTAAGAACATCAATAATAATTATGAAGGCGTGGGAGAAAGTGGATAGTCCGCGACGTGATTGAAAATTTATAGTTGATTCACTGACAATTCGTACAAAATGAAAACTTGAAAAGGCTCAGCTGACTACCAAAATACATAGAGCAAAGTCAGTTTGGTTAGAAAATATTTAACCTATTTTCTGAAAGTGGGAACTTCAAAGATAATTATGATGGAATATGAGAAGATTGGAAACCATAGACGTGATCGGAAAAACAAAATTTCCCACAAAACGAGTTAGAAACATTCGGATAAGACTTCAGTAATACATATTCTTGACAAAGGCTACCGTTACTCTGCATTATGGCTGAATTCGCAGGTCAGAGATCTTAGAACTGTATACACGGCTTTCTCGCATACCATTGTGTTTCGCAAGAATTCATGTGAAAACGAATTCATTACAGAGTTTGTCGGTCATCATTATGATCCCTTTCCTTACTAACTGAACGGTTTTGAAGACCCAAATGTTTTTTAAGGGTATTTCAACAGAACTTACCTTTCTGTGCATCTGTGTCATTTTCGTTCTCAGAATCATTTGGGTTTCGATCTGGGTCGTTCGCATTCACTGTCTCAATACAGTCCATCATATTCAATCGATTCCGTCCGTTCGAAGAGTAATCCCTGATCCGATCGACCACTTTGAATATTTCATCAACAATTAATTTAATAATTACAGCTGTTGTCGAACTGAAATTATCTACACTGATGATCTACACACAGACAAGCGTGTCCTAAAATCCGTTGTTGAAATACAACTGTTGCTGATATCCAAAAGTATAACTGAGACGAAGAAAAAAAACCGCCACTGTCTGAAATATATCGCCATGCGGCTTGGTTGCAGTATCGATTATGATTATAAATTATTCCATCATCCAAACTACGGAGGGCGTGGTTCCGAGGCATTATATTATTAATTCAACACATTTTCATTCAAAGAAGGTGAGGCATGAGTGTACACAATGGAAATTTGCATAACAATAGATAAACTTAAAGGGCCAAAACAGCCGCCATTTTTGTTCAGCGTATAATTCACATACCCTGGCGGATATCCGCCAAAGAAGTTTTGTGTTAAATGAAGCGCACGGTTTATAAATGTGAAATTTACTTTAACCTTTATGCACGGGCTGGCAGGTGTATATCTATCCCGATACTGGAAAATACATGCATACATTTAACAGTAAACAGTATATTATTGTGGATTTGCACAATATCCAAAAGCAGCTTGCTATTCTACATTGCAAACAAAATCAGTGCATAAAAGTTTCAACACAAACCGTGCATAAAAGTTATCTCGCTTCACGAAAGGATTCTAGAGCAAAAGATGAACACTGAATTTGTACCTAAGTATTTCCTAAAACTTTCTTGCAGGCAGTAACACTTTCTTTGCAACAACTTGGTTTTTATCTCTTTTAAATGGAGTGCAGATTTATTAATTTGACCTGTCGATATAATAATAATAATAATAATAATAATAATAATAATAATAATAATAATAATAATGATAATAATAATAATAATAATAATAATAATAATAATAATAATAATAATAATAATAATAATAGCAAAATAAAATTTAAAAAAATAAAATAAATTAAACATCACACTCAAGGGGTTTAGTAACTCTCCTTGTTCTGCTAAACAGGGCTTTTAATATTAGGGAAGTATCATTATGCCTTAGCTCATAGCTGCTAAGCAATGATCATTTCGTTGTACTCTCAACTTTTTAGTGTGCTAATATTAGTAATAGCGACTAATCCTTTTGAATATAGAAACTACTTTCCAGTTGTAAAATGTAAGCATACAATAATTATTATACAGTGGAATGTAATCGTGCATGTGTCACTCTGCATTAGAAACAAAAGGAACAGAGGTGCGTGATTAAAAAAAAAAGACACTATGATATTACGGCTAAAATACACATTTAATGCATATGTCGGATGGCTGTTATTTAACTAAAGGTAACTCAGTTAAATGCATACTACTCTACAAGAAGTGATTCTTACATACAGAGCAAGACCAAAATATCTTCTACAATTATTACAACACTCTACCCTAATCAAATAACATATATATTCCTCACATGACGAGTCCCTTATATTCAAGCTGATATAATGAAATTACGAGTACAAGTACGAAAACAAGAAATCGCACAACCTAAAGCAACGTTTCCAAAAGGCCTGTAGAAAACAACAACCAAGTTCAACTCTTTATTTCGAAAAACATTTAATGACCGTGTCAACCCCATCGTTAAACTATTATTCAAGAACTCGAGGCTAAAGAATGCTATCATTCAGTCTTTTCGCAGAATGTTACTGCCCATGCAGCCGAGAGTTGTCCAGCCAGAGCGCTACATTTCTATTTTGACGGAAAGGCTGGGCAACCCTATATTCACGTAGCGAATTATTCTGTAGGGGTCTAGAAATGTTGTTTGTAAAGAGAAAAAGATGGCCAGCAGAGTGGTGGGCTTTCGATCTGCAATGTGTTCAACGGTGAAATAGCAAGGGGGGACTTTTGTCATTTACAGTCTGGTAAGATTTGTGTACTTGTTAAATGACGGAATAATTATGTTTATGTGCAATCGGTATGAATTAGTTTTTATATTTGATAGTATTGTTGTTTCGTCAATGTGACTGAAGTAACTTTCACTCACAAACAACTTCAGTTTGATTGGCTGTTGTGCAGTCAACATATGCTGCGCCATTTTAAAAACGTTCGCTAATGGCATAAAGTTGTCCAGAAGCAAAAATAGTTGGTGCGGAGCAATCGCAAACGCTTTGTGGCGCTTTTATTTTAGGCAACTAGGGGCTTGTAACCTATGTGCGTACAGGTTTGTATATCGTTTTTGATTCTGCGCTCAAAGATGGGCTCCGAAGACGTCAGTGTAGCGAAATACATACATGATGATGTTGGCAAATATGCGGCTTATGAAGGAGAACAAACAACAAACGATGACGAATTAGAAATGAAAATTTAATGTGCAGACTCTGAATATAACCCAGGTAACTAAAGAAATTTACAATGGGTTGTATGCGACTTTGATAAGCATTAAAGCTCGTTAACTAAGAGGATGCGTTGTGAAATACATACACATTCATTTCGAATTAAACAGTATTACATGTTGGGACAGTACAGTAACTTTGATGAATCAGGAGTTAGTTACCTCAGAGATTAAATGATTCATTGCTCAGACTTTGAATGAATACTATTACTACCCGAGACACTGATAGTGCAAACAACAAAAAGAAATGAAGATGAAATTTAGGAAATAAATATTTCACTGACTAAGCTCGATAATGGGGACCCCACTCACACTGTGTCAACACACATCCCAATAAACACATTCATTTCAAATAAAAATAATTATGTTTACTGTTGAATGGAACAAAATATGAATAAAATATTTAACTGAATACACCAGACAATTTGGTGGTAGGTACTCGATAACACATATACATATAATTATTATAAATTTAAATTAAAATAATTATGTCTATTGTCCTTATGGGAGGGAGATGAGGGTGTGTTTGGGAATGTGGGTAATATGAACATTGAAATAATCATATTATTAAATTTAAATATTTAACCATATCGCACAAAACGAGCTATCGAGATCGTGGGGTACTCCATAGCATCTATAGATAGCCACAACTAAAACCAGTTACGATGGAAAGGTATCCAAGAAAATCAATGCCAAACTATGTTTGCCTTAACTGATAGGGAGCTAGAAACAACAACACATGCATTACGCTACAGAAAGGAGTGGCTTACCTGTGGTATTCGTTCAGCAGTAAAATTTAACCGAATGAATTATCGCAAGAAAACAATGTATTCATACATTCAGTTCCTCATACGAATCACTAACTGCTGAAATATTTAACGAGCCAAAACATGTTTCA
>CM072512.1:56964386-57076886 GCA_036898135.1 Oncomelania hupensis | reverse complement strand
ATAAATCAAGGCGAGGGAGGGGTAGTTTATATTTATAAAGTCTATGCCCATCAACTGGCTTAGTAAAAAATATATCAAAATATGCAGGTGTTTCTCCTTGTGTGATTTTGAATATACGGATAGCAGCATTAAATATAAATTGGTTTTGAAGTAGTAGTATTCGGAGTTCCTTGTATTTCTCATTAGTTGTAATATCTGTATTTACTGTATATTATAAGACTTATAGAGTATCTTGATTGCTCTTTTATGAAGACTGTTTAGCTGTTTAATTTGCGCCTCACTTGCATGACACCAAACAGTTGATGCATAATTAAAATGAGACATACGATAAACCTGTACTTGAAATCATAAGCCATCCTTCAGTATCAGTCCGGTTGTCTGTCAGTTGGTCGATCCGTGGCTAAGTCTCTCCGAACTAAACTTTCTTTTGTTTTAAAACACAATTTTTTGGTAACGTTTAATTTGCAGGTAGTTTAGATAGTGGCCTGTCATTCCATATTTTTCTTTCGCTTCCTGGGAATAAAGAGGAGTCACAACACCGCCCCAAAAATGAACACTTCTGAAAATACTACTTTTTAGGCTATGTGTGTGAGAGTTAGGAAATACATCTGAATATATCTTGTTTTCAAATGAACATGTGTAGTTAAGGTAGCTTCTAAGCAGCTTCGGTGCACGACATCCATGACAAATGACAGTAACACCACCAGCCGGATTTAAGTGAACATATACTAACTAACTATTTAAGTAACAAACTAACTATAATGGTTCCCAACTGCCAGAAATTACTTTATTTTATCTATTTTTTTAAATTTAAGGAGGGGAATATAATTATATATGAAAAACATTTTCCTAAGTATAAAAGACCAAGCAAATCTGGTCCTATTGCAGACGTCAGAATTTCTGTTAGCTATATATATAATAAAGTCATCTATCTATCTATCTATCTATCTATCTATCTATCTATCTATCTATCTATCTATCTATCTATCTATCTATCTATCTATCTATCTATCTATCTATCTATCTATCTATCTATTTATCTATCTATCTATCTATCTATCTATGTGACAAGGCGTGCAATCACCCTCTGACGTAGGCTAGCCACAGTCATTCCACACACTCAGCCAACGACGATTTCCACTTAACCAGCCATCTCTAGCAGGCTCGCTCGCCAATTCGCTTAAGCCCCGCCCCTCGGGCATCAAGTTAAAGCCTGCCACAGAACCTGACTTAGTGTCAGTCCCAAGCCTTCCAGCCTTGAAGTCACAACCTGTCCGAAGACACGTCTCCATCACCGAGTGACCTCTGAGCTTCGACAGTACCCGTGTGCTTCCACCCGTCTTAAGTCAAGGTAAGAGAGGGAACTTACTCTTTGTCATGTAGCAAACCCCATCACCCGTCGTTCGCCCATCATGTTCATGCGTCCTGTCGATATGTATGTTCATGTTTATAGTTTTGCCTTGATGTGTTGCTGTGACTTGTATTTATCCCTTGCACATATTTCTACCTTGTATATGCCCCATGACATGTTTGGATTTATGCTTGTATGCTCCGTTAGCCCCATGTGTAAATACCCCATGCCATGCTGTCCCTCCATATAGATTAAAGTCCCCAGTACAGCCCAGGCCTACAACCCCTTTGCCCTGTACCCCTTCCATTTGCTCTCCACCATGCTCCCAATGTATAAATATTCGTCCCTGTTGCCAACCCCATCCTAATGCGCCGAAGGTATCACCTACTAGCGGCCGCCGATAAACTCCCCCTTGGCCCAGTAAATCTAGTTGCATTGTTTGACTGTTGGTATATGCACCGGCTCAACCCTTGACCGGTCAACCAATTTGAATTCTGAGATGGGCGATTGTGCCACAGGCCCTGAATCCAGACTATTCCTATCCCCCGCTGATACAGAGTCTGTATTGCATTACAGACGGTTCCTGTACCGGGCGAATCACCCCGGCCTGGTATCATCTCCCAGTCGCTGACCCGCTGCAGGCCCCGACAACCCCGGGGGTCAATGAGAAGCGTGACTCGGGACTTCGCCATTTTCCTAGACGGCTAGCTACGAAAGCCGAATTCTAGCCCTGTACCTATCACAAGACTATCACTCGTGGTCGATGCGTCACCGCGTGACCAACTGACCTGCATCACCGCCCACGCGCCACCGACCGTGGTAAACAAGCCACCCAGAGTATCCTGGATCGATCGCCGCTCTGCAGTACCGAGCTAAGTGATTAGCCTACGAGAATCCCCACTCGCCAGATTATCAGAGAGACTCTGAAACCATACAGATACACTCTCGCCCTGTGATGAAATCAGTCTACAGTAGCTCTAGTACCCCAGATATTGACTACCCAGAATATCACCGAACTACTCCTTACTGAAAGACGCTTTGCTAATGACTCACGTTAGAAGTATTTGACCCAGACTCCCCACTTCAAATTAATAAAAGTAAATAGTTAAGAATTGCACTTATCCTGACTGGCCTTTGAATTTGAATTTCTTAACTAGTGTAAGCCTACCCTCCACCTCGTCTATTCCCTGTCTGTCTCTCACTTAGTTAGTTGGCCTAGCATTAATCTCTTGAATGTCATCGCACCATTAACCTATCAAAGGAGGTAATACAGCGCGAGAGATTAAGAGCTTACCCCCATCCCCCAACCCCTCTCTTTGTGACATTAACTTTGGCGACCCCGACGAGACTGAAGACCTAGGTTTCCCCTTCCAACCCAACGAGACAAAAGACTTAGGTTCCCATCCCAACTTGACGAGACTTAGGACTTAGCTTAAATTCCTCCCCAGCCCAGTATAGATAGGACCCAGCCCTCTAGGCCTAGTAGTAGATAGCATAGCCCCATAGGTCCCTTACTGGCTTTCCCGAGTGGCGGTATCTCAAAAGGTTTTTCTTGCCTTCATTTTTGTATATTTGATTGATTGCCTTTTGTCTTTGTGGTTGTGTTGTATTCGCCCCTTTGCAGTTTCATCGTAGCTCATCCAGCCCACCCCCTTGTTTTCCGTCTGTGTACCCCCTTGTGTGCGCCCCTCATTCCGGTTAGGTCTTTTGCAGGGTAAGTTACCTCCCTTACCATGGCCGACCGGGGAGAGCTTGCGCTTAAGTACAAGAGTATTGGCGAGAGCTTAGGGCTCGCCGGCACCGAACTCAAGGACTACGTCCTGGCTAGCGGACGTGGCCGAGGAAAAGTTGAAGAGGGAGGAGAGGGCTAAGGAGCGAGATGCGAAGAAAGAGGAGGAGAAAGAGCGCCTCGCCGCGGAAGAACGGGCCGCCGCCCGGAAGAAAGAGGAGGAGAAAGAGCGCATCGCCGCGGAAGAACGGGCCGCCGCTCGGAAGAAAGAGGAGGAGAAAGAGCGCATCGCCGCGGAGGAACGGGCCGCCGCCCGGAAGCTTGCAGAGGAGGAGAGAGCCGCCGAGCGGAGAAGAGAGGAGGCGAAGGAGAGGATTGCAGAGGAGGAGAGGGCCGCCGCAAGGAGGAAGGAGGAGGACGAGAGGATCGCGGCACTTGAAGAGAAGAGGAAGGACAAGGAGCTCGAACGGCGCCAAGCACTCCTCCAGCTTGAGCGCGACCGCCGCGATTTAGGTATCGCATCGCCCGCGAGCGAAGACTTTTCGCTCATCGCCCCCAGCTTCGCCGCTAGCAACGGAATACCCGCACTCCCCCCGCCGATTCCGGGGATGAACTTTCCCCTGGACCCATTCGTCGAACGAGACGAGTCGATTGAAGTCTATCTCGCCCGATTCGAACGAGTCGCGGGAGAAAACAGTCTTGACCCCCAGTACTGGTATCGCAAGCTCAGTCATGGCCTTAAGGGGAAGGCCTATGAAATCCTGGCCAAGACGCCGACTTCCGAGGAGGGAGACTACCCCGCCCTCAAGAAAGCTCTACTGCATGGTTTTGAGCTCTCAGGTGAGCACTACCGCAAGAATTTCCGGAACTCCCGGAGAGAGAAAGGGGAGAAGTTTACGCAGTTTGCCGACCGTCTAGCTACGCTACGGGACAAATGGATAGAGCAAACTGACGAACCAAAGACGTACGACGGACTGCTAGAGTTGATGCTAGCCGAGCAACTCCGAGGGACAATGCCCGCCGAACTTCGGACTTTCGCCGCCGAACAGGGAGCCGCCCGACTAGAGGATCTTATCATCGTCGCGGACCGCTACCTCACCGCCCATCCCGACGACAGACAGCCTCGCCGTGATCCCCCCGCACCCTCGTCACCAGATACCCGCCACCAGCCTCGCCGGCCAGTCCCGCCAGCGAACCACCGTCCACAACCGCCCAAAGGACGCCCAAACCCCGGAGCAGAGCCAGGGAAGCGGAGCACGGAGCTCTACTGCGGCTACTGCCAGCGCCGAGGGCACACCCGCGAGAAATGTTTTCGCCGCATCAGCGACCAGCGTCGCAGGCAAGGTACCGTATTGGCCCTACGCCAAGTTACCCCCGACGGGAAACCGGTGACCCCCGTCGTCACTCCCGCCGATCGACCGGCCGTCACCGAGCAAGTGACTGTCAACAATCGCCCAGCCCACTGTCTATACGACACTGGACTCACCTTCGACGCCGTCGTCCGCCGCTCGCTCATCAGGGAACAAGACCTGACCGGCGAAACTATCACCCTGAAGTTGGCCGACGCGTCCCAACCCAGCACCACGCTCCCTATAGCCCGGATCAGAGTCACCAGCCGATACGTCACGGGCACCATTCAGGCTGCCGTGATGGACCAGCCCCTGTACGACCTGATTTTAGGATGCCGATACGTGTTCTTGGGTATGCCGCCCCAGCCTGTGGAGTCGATGGCCGCCGTCCAGACGCGCGCCCAGGCGAAGACAGCCGCGACACCACCCCCGATACCCAACCAGATGCCGGAACAGATCCGGAAGGCCCAAGAAGACGACGTCACCCTCCGCAAGTGCTACGGAAAGCTTCCCGCCGCACGCACTCCACCCAAGTCCGGGGACTTCTTCGTCGAAGACGGACTCCTCTTCCGTCAGAAGGACGACCATTCTCAACTCGTCGTACCTGCGACCCTTCGCCCCCAAGTCCTGGAACTTGGCCATAGCATGCCCCTAAGTGGACATATGGGCATAGGAGCGACCACTCTACGCATCAGCGCTCAGTACCACTGGCCCGGGATGACCGAAGACGTGAAGCGCTACGTCAAGTCCTGTCGCCAGTGCCAACGATACTCGCCCCGCCATCACACCGTACCGGTCACTATCAGCCCCACCGTCGTCGTCGGAACGCCCTTCCAGCGAGTGGCTGTCGACATAGTAGGACCCCTCCCGCGGACCAAGAAGCGGAACCAGTACCTACTAACCCTTGTCGACGCTTGCTCGATGTGGTGTGAGGCCGTTCCACTACCGAAAATCGACGCCGCCCGAGTCGCCGACGCGCTCGTCACCATATTCACCCGAGTCGGATTCCCGGACAACATCTTGACCGACAACGGGTCCCAGTTCACCGGAAAACTCATGCAGGAAGTTTTCCAACTACTTCGCATTCGCCATATCCGAACTCCACCCTACCACCCCCGCTAGCAACGGACAGGTCGAGCGCCTGAACGGGACTCTCATCTCGATTATCCGCAAGATCGCCGACGAACAGCCGGAAGCGTGGGACACATACGTCGCGTCAGCGCTCTTCGCGTATCGAGAGACCCCGCACACCTCCACCGGATACACGCCTTCCACGCTGCTTTTTGGAAGACCCCTTTCCGGACCTCTAGCCGCCTTGCGACGTAGCTGGACCGACGCCAAACTGGACGAGGCACCGGTCGACGCCACGAAGTACGTCACGAAGCTCCAAGAAACCCTCAAGGCCACCTGGAAAGCCGCCTCCGCCAACCTGAAGAAGGCGAGAGAAAGGCAAGCCCGCTATCATAATCGCCGCGCCCGGGACCGAGAACTACAGGTAGGAGACCAGGTCCTACTGCTTCTCCCCAGCGGCACCAACAAGCTAGACATAGCTTGGCAGGGACCCTACCCGGTGCTTGAGAAGCTCTCCCGTACCACTTAACGCATCGAGGTAGGCGCAAAGCCCAGGACCCACCACATCAATCTGCTCAAGCGGTACCTGGAGCAGCCTGCACCCGCCCCCGACTCCCACTCGCTACTCACGGTCGCGCTGGCCGTCGAAGTGGATGGCACAGAGACCGGCGTCGCCGAGTTTCCACTAAAAGGGAAGGAATCCTTCCGGGACGTCTCTCTGGACCCCTCACTCCCCGCCGGCCAGCAGCGCCAACTACGCGCCATCGTAGCAGAATACAGGGAAGTCCTCACCGACATTCCTGGGAGGACGGACCTAGAAGAAGTCCGACTAATCCTGACGGACCCCACTCCCGTCCGCCAGAAACCGTACCCCGTCCCACTTTCCCAGCAGCAAGTAGTAAGAACGGAAGTAGAGGCTCTGCTACAAGCCGGAGTCATCGCTCCCTCCCGTTCCCCCTACAGCGCAGGAATAGTTCTTTCACGGAAGCCCAGCGGAGAACATCGCCTCTGTATCGACTTCCGGCAGTTGAATCTCGTAACCCAGTTCGTGCCCGGACCCCTATCCGACCCAACAGACTTGTTTGCAAAGCTACAATCCGCCCGATACTTCTCCCGAGTGGATCTGAGCAAGGGCTTTTACCAGATTCCCGTGCACCCTTCATCCCGCCAGTACCTGGCCTTCAGCACGATGGACGGCCACTATGAGTTTAACGTTCTGCCGTTTGGTCTACACAATGCCCCAAGTATTTTCAGCACGATGATGCGGAAGCTGTTGGACCCCCTCCACTGTCCGTTCGTACACTCTTTCATGGACGACATACTCGTCGCAACGGAGACATGGGAGGAGCACCTGCGAGTGGTGCGCCAACTCTTGCGCCGCCTCAAAGAAGCTGGCCTCACTGCCCGGCCGACCAAATGCCAGTTCGGTTATCAAGAGCTGGAATTCCTTGGCCACACCATCAGCCATGGACAGCTCCGGCCTCTGGAAAAGACCGTCCAGCGCCTTCGAGACGCGCCACGCCCCAAGACCAAGAAAGATGTCCAGTCCTTCCTGGGACTGAGTGGCTTCTATCAAAAGTTTGTACCCGGATACAACGGGATCGCCGCGCCACTATCCAGCCTAACCCGGAAAACCGCACCGGACCGAGTCCTCTGGACCCCGCAATGTGAAGCTGCCTTCCAGGAGCTCAAGGACAAGCTGACGTCACAGCCCGTCCTGCGACTCCCCGACCACGGACAGCCCTTCGTCCTGCGCACAGACGCCAGCGACGTAGGCCTCGGAGCCGTTCTACTCCAACGGGACTCCGCGGACGCCCCGACGCTCTTCCCCGTCGCGTACGCCAGCCGGAAGCTAAAGCCGGCCGAACAGAATTACGCCACGTCGGAGAAGGAGTGTCTCGCCCTCGTCTGGGCAGTCCAGAAGTTCCAGTTGTATCTCTACGGCTCACACTTTACCGTCCAAGTGGATCATCAGCCGCTTTCCTTCTTGGCGACATCCAAATCGCTCAACGCCCGGCTGATGAGGTGGGCTCTGCTGCTCCAAGCATACTCTTTCCAGCTGGTGCACATCCCAGGAAAAGACAACCACGGCGCAGACTTCCTCAGCCGTCACCCCGCAACCGACTCCAGCGAGTCGCCCCTGAGGGCCGATGCCCCAGCCTTCATACCCGCCGCCGCCCACTAACCGTAGCCGAAACCCGGCAGCTCCGCGGACCCCAGCCTTGGGCATCCGCCATCGACTACCCGGAACCCTGCATCGCCCCGCATCACCCGGATCATCGCAAGCCATCGTCTCTCCCGGCAGCCGACCTCAGAGCTGATTGGCCGCGTCTTAGTCGAGGCCTACGACCTCGCCTCTTTCCTTGGGGGGGCCTCTGTGACAAGGCGTGCAATCACCCTCTGACGTAGGCTAGCCACAGTCATTCCACACACTCAGCCAACGACGATTTCCACTTAACCAGCCATCTCTAGCAGGCTCGCTCGCCAATTCGCTTAAGCCCCGCCCCTCGGGCATCAAGTTAAAGCCTGCCACAGAACCTGACTTAGTGTCAGTCCCAAGCCTTCCAGCCTTGAAGTCACAACCTGTCCGAAGACACGTCTCCATCACCGAGTGACCTCTGAGCTTCGACAGTACCCGTGTGCTTCCACCCGTCTTAAGTCAAGGTAAGAGAGGGAACTTACTCTTTGTCATGTAGCAAACCCCATCACCCGTCGTTCGCCCATCCTGTTCATGCGTCCTGTCGATATGTATGTTCATGTTTATAGTTTTGCCTTGATGTGTTGCTGTGACTTGTATTTATCCCTTGCACATATTTCTACCTTGTATATGCCCCATGACATGTTTGGATTTATGCTTGTATGCTCCGTTAGCCCCATGTGTAAATACCCCATGCCATGCTGTCCCTCCATATAGATTAAAGTCCCCAGTACAGCCCAGGCCTACAACCCCTTTGCCCTGTACCCCTTCCATTTGCTCTCCACCATGCTCCCAATGTATAAATATTCGTCCCTGTTGCCAACCCCATCCTAATGCGCCGAAGGTATCACCTACTAGCGGCCGCCGATAAACTCCCCCTTGGCCCAGTAAATCTAGTTGCATTGTTTGACTGTTGGTATATGCACCGGCTCAACCCTTGACCGGTCAACCAATTTGAATTCTGAGATGGGCGATTGTGCCACAGGCCCTGAATCCAGACTAATCCTATCCCCCGCTGATACAGAGTCTGTATTGCATTACAGACGGTTCCTGTACCGGGCGAATCACCCCGGCCTGGTATCATCTCCCAGTCGCTGACCCGCTGCAGGCCCCGACAACCCCGGGGGTCAATGAGAAGCGTGACTCGGGACTTCGCCATTTTCCTAGACGGCTAGCTACGAAAGCCGAATTCTAGCCCTGTACCTATCACAAGACTATCACTCGTGGTCGATGCGTCACCGCGTGACCAACTGACCTGCATCACCGCCCACGCGCCACCGACCGTGGTAAACAAGCCACCCAGAGTATCCTGGATCGATCGCCGCTCTGCAGTACCGAGCTAAGTGATTAGCCTACGAGAATCCCCACTCGCCAGATTATCAGAGAGACTCTGAAACCATACAGATACACTCTCGCCCTGTGATGAAATCAGTCTACAGTAGCTCTAGTACCCCAGATATTGACTACCCAGAATATCACCGAACTACTCCTTACTGAAAGACGCTTTGCTAATGACTCACGTTAGAAGTATTTGACCCAGACTCCCCACTTCAAATTAATAAAAGTAAATAGTTAAGAATTGCACTTATCCTGACTGGCCTTTGAATTTGAATTTCTTAACTAGTGTAAGCCTACCCTCCACCTCGTCTATTCCCTGTCTGTCTCTCACTTAGTTAGTTGGCCTAGCATTAATCTCTTGAATGTCATCGCACCATTAACCTATCAAAGGAGGTAATACAGCGCGAGAGATTAAGAGCTTACCCCCATCCCCCAACCCCTCTCTTTGTGACAATCTATCTATCTATCTATCTATCTATCTATCTATCTATCTATCTATCTATCTATCTATCTATCTATCTATCTATCTATCTATCTATCTATCTATCTATCTATCTATCTATCTATCTATCTATCTATCTATCTATCTATATCTATATCTATCTCTCTCTCTCTCTCTCTCTCTCTCTCTCTCTCTATATATATATATATATATATATATAGAGAGAGAGAGAGAGAGAGAGAGAGAGAGAGAGAGAGAGAGAGAGATTTACATACATGTACAGAACTAGGACTGGAAGTTTGTTTAATCTGTAGGAATATCACGTGGGACAGCAGCGTTAAATATAATCACAAGGAAACCGCGCTCTCCAAGACACTTGCACCTTTTGCAACACTTTAATGCCCAAACGATTAGACATTCGAACTGAACGAAAATAAGCGTTCGCTAGCGAAACTTCCCTAGTTTCAGAATGGGCAGAGAAATCAATGGACGTCGAGATTGATTGTTCCGGGCCAAGGGGGAATAAACGAAAGGGAAACAATTCCAGCACCCCCAGGACTTCTTTTATTTTTTTCGTCTCCAGAGCGCAGTACCTTCAAACCCTTTTTGCCCTGCAGGACCCGCTAGCCTTTCCCACAGCACCGATGCACTGCCCTTTACCTTCTTTACCCCATCCTTCAAGGACAACGAAAGTCTTGAAGTTGAAGCTAGTTTGCAAGTAATGGAGTGATTCTCGCATGTCTCATCAGCAATTCAAATCTAATCCAGTCCATCCAATCCAACCTATTCCAATCCGATTTGGAGAGCACATAAATTAATGCCGGTAACATATGAGCTGATTCCCCTGGCAAATTTGTAGGCATGTTTAAATTATGATTCGTTCAAACAACAGCTACGGATGAGAGTAGACACAGATCAGGTCTAGTCTGTGCACGCAAGAATTCCATCGCAAGGACTTTAAATATCCTGACGCTCATTTCCTAGATGGGTAAGTGCCAGCTACATAAATACTCACGGCAAATACTAGGTCCTTTCTTCAAATCCCCTGATTTTGTTAAATCGTCTGGGCGTCAAACCATACACCTAGGACAGCAAGTGGTCATCTCGGGCCACCGCCGTAGCTCAATTGGTAAAGCGTTCGCCTGGCACACCGATGACCCAGGTTCGAATCCCGTGGTGGGCGATATAAAATGTGGCTATTTTCACTGTCCATTTTAGCAGTATGATTGCTTTGGTGGTTCAGTGTTGATTCAGGTCCCCACCCCTCTTTCCCTGGGATGGTTACCCCCGTCTGCCTTATCATCAAATGGTGGGTGTAGACGTTAAACCTCAATGTTCATTCATCTCGGGCGGCTTGAATTTAATCCCGTATCTGTCAGCGCCTCCAGAAGATCGTGAGCTGAAAAAGCGCTGTATAAGAACATTTAAATAAATGGGCTCTGATACGGAGGTGGGCATAAATATGGAATTTCCTTTGTGAAATATTTATTTCCACCCCTTTCAGCTAAATAATCTTTACTTAGAAGTTTAAAACAAAATAATCGCTTGTTTACAATGTTACATATATCTAAATAATATATTTTGTCGGTAAATAACATATATATATATAAACTTTATTTACCTATACCATGATTTATTTACTTAAACTATATATAAAGCCTTATATAATGCTTAGTTGCTAAATAATGAATTATTTAGAAGATGTTGCTGAATAAATGTATTATTTACGTAAACAATTCATTGTTTCAGGACTGCAATTTTCGTTATTTAGGAGATTAGCAGATGCAAGTGAAAATGTGAATAGGGATACAAAAAATTGAAAATTGTGATTTTGCGATTTAAAATTAGGCAACTGCTCTATTTTTTATATGTTCCCAATAGTAATAAAATACGAAACTGCAACGGTAAAAGAGGGATCAGTCATTATTTCTGCATTGGAGGGATTGCCTTCAGAGTAAATAAACATGGAGAACTCGCAAGTTAACGGTGATCTTGCACACACACACACACAAAACAATTACAGAAGCGTCGATTCCAGTTTTTCAACAATTCAATACTCCTGCTACTGCCACTTCTTCTTCTTCTTCTTCTTCTTCTTCTTCTTCTTCTTCTTCTTCTATTTTTTACCACTTCAATGTCCAATTTTATCAGGAAATGGACATTAACGTAATTTAAATAAAGCCTATCTCTGCGTTTTGGGGTAAATAAATACAAAAAGAAAGCTTTTTATCTGATGAAGATACAGAAAACACTGAACATTCCCGCACAATATAATCCTGGACCTTTTGTTTGTGTTCGGGACGTTGCAGAGGTTTTATCTTCGAATTTGTGGAGTGATTTATATTGGAAAATAAACAATTAACACAAATTTTTGACACACACTCTTTGAAAAGACCTGCTTTTAATGTAGAAAGTAGTCAAATTATAAAAACCAAGTTTTCAAGCGAATCCTGGAATCCCATAAATAATGAAAATTGCTGTCCCTAAATAATGAATTGTAATAGTACAATAGTACAATGAACAATAGTGATAGTAATAGTACCTGTGTGTAAGTATATGTTCATGTATGTCAGTTTTAATGCGTAAATCTGTATGTATGGTCTTTAACATCTTGATGAAAAAAGACGTTAATAAAACAACCAACCAACCAACCATCCAACCAACCAACCAACAATGAATTGTTTACGAAAATAATGCATTATGTTTTTTAGAACATCTTCTAAATAATACATTATTTAGCTGTCACGAGAGGCTAGTTTAGACCCTGCAGACCATGTCTAAAATGAACGCAGGGAGACGTAATTAATAATATACACTTTCTCCAGCACAGCCACTGGTCAGCAATAATACAAATAGGAGAAACAACAGTTGGACAGTAGGGGCTACATCGTGGTGTTGAAAACTGGTCGCGTGGATCAGCCACCAGGTCAAGCAAAGTTTTACTAACATTCACAGTTATAAAACATGGCAAGACTTCACAAGCATAATCCAACAATATTATCAATAAATCGCGATGAAACAAAAGATCGATCATTTACCTTTAGGACAATGTCAGGCTATGTCTATACTGCGATGAATGAATTTCACCCGTCACCTGCGTAGTCTTCTGAGAGAGATCTTTCAGCATGTGCGTCCTTCTCGGTGAGATTCTAACAAAGACCGACTTATCTTAACGCTGTGGTCCGCTAAAGAGCGCGATCCCCCATGATACCTTAGTGCCCTCGTGCGGGGGTGATGGATATAGGTCAGCAAGATGATGTCACTGCCTACCTAATGAAAATTTTCCCTACACAGGCTTAGAATAACCTGACTTCTGTCGTCTGCTAGGCATCGACTTTAAGTTACAAAGGCTAACGAAGGATGAATGTTTGAGGCGTGAAGTCTTAGTGCAGGGTCTAAACTAGCCTATTGTGACATCCACTCTCCTGAAAACGAACTTCAGGCAAAACCAGAACAAAGCCCAAGGATGACTCAGTAGCAAATATCGAGAACAGTAGCAGCATAGCCCCATCAAGAAGCGAACTACTCGAAGTGAATTTTGGACTGTAAAGTTAATCCTAGTTATATTACGTTTTGGAATTTTAAGTTAATGTAGAGATTAGTATAAGATATAGAGTAGAGGAAATAAATGTGTAATATTTACTGTTAACACGTGGCTGGACTACCTATGATTCATAGCCATGCGAGAGCTAGTGTGTCAGTGAATCTTTTACACGTTTCTCCCTATCTCTTTAAACCCATCTAACTAGCTGATCCCCGCAGACAAAAGACGAGTGGGTAATAGCATTCCATTGTGCAGAGCCCAGCAACAATAGACCCACTGTTGTTGTCACATTAGCAAATTCTGCTAAATAATGCATGATATAGGTAAACAAATAATTATTTATAGACATTTCTAAATAACACATTTTTTCACACAATCGGCTAAATAATGCATCATAATTCCTTATTTAGCAACAATGCCTTATTTACCATTAAGTTTATTTACGTAAACAATGTATTGTTTATGTATATTATAAGTTCTTTACGGAGAAAATGTAGTTTTTATAGAAAACTACACATTGTTTGGAAACAAATTATTATTTAGAAAATATGCTTTTATATAAAGATTATTTATCTGAAAGTTGTAAAAAAAACCACCGAAAAAAATCGCAAAAATATATTTTACAAAGGGAATTTTATACCTAAGATCGTCCAATGTGCTCTCTCTCTCTCTCTCTCTCTCTCTCTCTCTCTCTCTCTCTCTCTCTCTCTCTCTCTCTCTCTCTCTCTCTCTCTCTCTAGAGGGAGAGGGAAGCATTGGCGAGATAAGATAGATGGAGAGAGTAATATATACTACAGAACAGAGACTGGGACAGACCCTGCTCATGAATCGCTTCAGAGAATAATATAACAACGGTTATCATAGATTTAGGGGGAAAGCTGAGAGTACAAAGTATGTAACAGGCGCTAAGGGAAAACACCACGCGGGGTTTTGTGGTCAGTACAGTCAGGAAACGAATCGTGTCCACTTTCAACCGCTCTCTCTCTCTCGCTCCTTCTCTCTACCCCTCTCTCCCTCCCTCCCTCTCTCTCTCTCTCTCTCTCTCTCTCTCTCTCTCTCTCTCTCTCTCTTGCTGATGCTACAAACCATGGAAGTACAAAGAAGAAGAAGAATCCATGTACAAACTCACCTTATTGAGCCAGAATCCCAAATCTGTTGAGATTCAAGCCACCCAAGCTCAAGCTATAGCCCAGGCTACAGACGCTTGAGATTCAAGCTCAGGCCACCAGCTTGAAGCTCGAAAGAAATTGGCTCAATAAACAAAAATTAAGGTGCCTTCTTCTTCTTCTTCTTCTTCTTCTTCTTCTTCTTCTTCTTCTTCTTCTTCTTCTTCTTCTTCTTCTTCTTCTTCTTCTTCTTCTTTTTCAGGTCATTGGCTCCGATTATTGTTCTTCAGGCCAGCTTTGGTCACGCAGCCGGGCGAAAATGCGGGCAAGTAGCTCCGATAATAACTTGAATCTGAAGCAGGCATAGTGTGATATTGTATTTTTCTCTGTACAATCGAGATACTTCATAGTTATCACACATTTCACACACAAAGAATAAAGGGAGTAATGAAAAATAATCTATTTATTTTATAAACGCCAATTTAATACTGAACTTTTATACATTTCCAGTTAAAAAAGAAAAAAAAACACAAATATAAACAACATAAACCATCACGATATAAAATACAGACGGCCGCTAGCATTTATTAAAGTCAAAATGATCAAATATAGAACTAATCCATAGTTTTGCTAGCTGCAAACATCAACTATTAATTTGTGAAGGATTGTTACATTGTTATGCAGCAAACAAAGAATTATATTTAAACAATAAAAATGATTCAAGAAAAAAGTTTAATTGCACAAACATGTGATGATCTGTGTTAGTGCATAAATAAAGATTACACTAATTAGCCACTACTTACGCTACAGTTCATCTGAAATTACGTAGCATCATAATATCTTACCCAACAACATCCATAGTCTAGTTCTTCTGCTACATACCTACTGTAACAGTCTGTAGCGATACATTACCGCACATATTCTATAGCTTCGCTATTCAATTGACAGATATACGAGGTTCTTTTTCCCAATTTGCCCAGCGTAATGCACAAAATCAGGACTGGGCCTCTGCAGCCGGTTGGAGATGGTGTAGTCCCAGGGATCAGCGGAGCAAACAAGATTCCCAGAGGACAGAGGAAGGTGCCACTCTGAATATCAGAGGCTGCTGAGGCACGCTAAGCAGCAGGTGTATTATAGCCTCAGCAGCCTCAGATAATCAGAGTTGAGGGAAGGTGCAAGCCTTTACTGAGTAACAGGCATAACTCTGAAAATCAATCGACACAACCGGCTTTGTAGACTGCTTAACATCGGAGTGCAGTCTCTGTTTTTCTGTGTATAGCTGAGGGATCAATATTGACCCTTCTTCTCTGGAATAATACAAGCTGTACTGCAATACACATATACAGAACTGTTGTGTTAATATTCTGCAAGTCAAGACTTAGATTTTTCGTTCTTAGGTGTCGCTAATGCAACCTTGAACTCGTCTAGTTTGTGTTTCAAGTGCATCGGGCATCCGTGTCCAAAGTAACTAACTAACCAACCAACTAACAAACAAACAACTAACTAACCGACTATAAGATCTAACTAATTTACTGACTCATTAGCTAACTCACGACCTAAAAAACGAACTTCCCTGATTAAGGTGTGCTTGCCTTGCAAATAGAGTATGAATCTGAGATAATTCTGTTCCGAGAATCATATCAATGCGTCACACACTATTCGTATACCTATCATTTCTCACACCGACAATCAAATCTTATATGTCCACGTTCTGAACGGTGTAATCCAATGAAAGGGACATTGGTGTCGAGTTCGGTCTCTATGTGCGCGCGCGCGTGTCTGTGTCTCTCTCTCTCTCTCTCTCAGTGTGTGTGTGTGTGTGTGTGTGTGTGTGTGTGTGCGTGTGGGTGTGTGTGTGTGTGTGTGTGGGTGTGTGCCTGCCTCTGTCTGTGTGACTTGTGCCTCTGTCTGTTTATTTGTGTGTGAGCATTCGTGCGTGCATTACCTTTAAGAACGAAATGGGCGAACGCGAACCGATGAAGTGCAAACCTCTATATAATCTACGATATTAGGGCAGTCTACCAAACTGTCTTTGTATGAGTATTACAATAGTATTTTATAACCTAAAGAAATAAAGCAAAAAGCTGATATTAGGATTGATAAAAACCTCCCTTACGAAGCTAACTGGTTGAGTGAAAAGAGAAGTGCTTAACTCATCTTGCTCCAATGACAACAAGAACATTCAGAGGAAAACTCGGAAGTATCCACTGGGTTGCACGCGAAGATCAAATCTTTGATATATAAAAGTATAGAAGTTTCTCCATCAAAACCCAAACTCTATAAATATGTTCCGTCCAATGGTTCGTATCGATGTGCAATAAATCTGTCTGCTGTAAGTGTATCATGGGAATCCTTTGTTGTGCTGCGGGTGCTTCTTGGATTTCCTCCCCATTTCCTTACCAGAACATGGATCGAGCTCATGATCGGATAACAGTTCCTGTTGTTATTGTTCTATTGTTGTTGTTGGTGGTGGTGATGGTGGTGGTTGAGGCGGTGGTGGTGGTGAAAATGAGGAGAAAGTGAAGGGGAAAGAGGAAGAGCAGGAGAAGCACAGATGGATTACAGAAGTTCCTCTGCCAATCAGGATATAGAATAAATGAGGTAAAGAAGCTCCACTGCAGGTGAGGATAAAAAACAGATGGATAAAGAGAGTATTCTCTTTCTTTGGCCTTATTATGTCTCTGAAATCACTTATTAATGTACTGCTGTAACATTTGGTTAGTAAAACCTAACTTCTGGGCTTGGTTAAAAAATGAATTGAAAAGAGCATCATATTCCTCAACAGAAAACATGATCAGTTGAACACAAGAAACTTACTGAAAAGTAAGACTATGCTAGTGAACAATACAACAACTAATTTTATGTCATATAAGTCAACAATTATTTTCCAAGTTCCACAAGGACAAAATTATTAAGAAATCAAAAGCAAGTTCAAGTTTGACAAAACATCATAAAATTAAAAGAAATGTTTAGATTATACAACAAAGTATCGGGAAACTCCACTAGTTATTCATTGCTTAGAGGGTCAAGCGGACTGCAAAGAGCCGAATCCGGACAACAAAATCAAGATCACAACTTCGCTGAAAGAGGACTCACTCCTGATCCGCATAAAAGATCTGCTGAAACAACCCCAGTGGTAACACTGAAGGCACTCCAACAGCCGGTCACTGTACAATAAAGTCTTCCAACGCAGGGGACACTGAGGCTATACTCCAATTTATAGAACCCCAGTTTACAAAAACAAAATAGAATACACACGTCATTATAAAATATCAACAAAACATATACATATAAAATGCCTACATTACTAAATAATAATATCATAGTGACAATTTGGCAGAAAGCGTCCAATATTCCCAAGCCGACACAACAGACCTCACACACAAATGAAGAGTTTTGTCCCGGAAGAGTTTTCAAGAAAAAAAGTAGGTGACTGGTCTAGCGAAGAAGATAGTATAGTATAGAACAGAGTAAGAATGAGAAAAAAACAAATGAGAAAGACAGCGGCAGTGGGAATTTAAAGCACAAATTTTCTAGAAAGTGGGGATATTATTTATACAGAAACCCCCGGTACCCCCACGAGGGAGGAACACCACTAAATGCAAACAATTACTAACTGTAACAATTAATGGCAAAGTATTAAACACAAACAATTTTTAAATCCAAATTATGAACAAGTAAAATTTATACATTTGTTTCGAAAAATAGAAGTTAAAAATAATACACCAAGTAAACAACCAAAACAACAAATACAGTCACAACGCAACAAAGAGAGAAATAAACTCTATCAGCACAATAGAATACAAGAAACCAATACAAAAATAACTAAGTTCTACTGCGGCTATAGAACACAAGAAATGTTGATAAAATGCCAAAATAAACACTAAACACATACAACAACTAAAATAAGGATGTGACAACTATAAATAAGGAAAGAATCGTAATAAGAGAACTAGAAGCCAAAAAAAAAAAACACAGAAGAGCTGAACTAGAATTAGCCAATATATACAACAGGAAGAAAAAAATGAAACTAAGCCCTCTCTGATCCCAGAACTATACAAAGAATCAGACCCCCATAACAAGAAAAAGAAAAACAAAACAAGTCAACTACAACAATACACCGCGCACTACATCCTAGCTCGCTATCCTGTAACAAAATGTGCTCACCAAAATTAACTGCCCAAACTATAAAACACCTTTATACTCTTCAACATATTCAATCAAATCCTAACAATATAAACCCCAAATAAGCGAACAGACAAACAAATAAACTAAACTCCCACTGTACTAACTACGGGTCTCAGGGTCACCACTGTAACGAAAGGGGGTATTTCAGAATTGTCGTGCTTGTTATGCGTGAATCTGTGTGTTCTCCCGTCTCTCAACTTCACTAACTCGTAACAATAAACTAAGCTGTCACATCCTCTATCTATATATATAAATTGCTTAGCCGGAAGTCCTTCTTCGCCTCTACTATAAAGTTTGTCCGGTATAGACGCTGATCTGGGCAGGTGCTGGGTGCTACGGATCGGCCTGCTGTGTGCTCAAAACCAGCGAAATCGTTATAACCGACATTTCCTTACCGAACGTTTAACCGTTTCTGAGATAAATAAATAAACAAAATGTCCACAAACTGCAATAGCCTCATTCCGCGCGCTTCCATTAAAAATCAAATTGAGGTTTCAGCATGTTTTCCCATATAGACCAAAAAAATTGATGGTCTTTCTAGGAAGCCTTGGTAGCTTACTTAGTAAAACATTCGCCTACCATCCAGGGCGACCCAAGTTCAAATCTCACGTGGGCCATTTTTTTTACACTACAATATGGATATTTTTCTTTTTAATTTAGGCTTTTTACCTTTACTTTATTATTATTATTATTATTATTATTATTATTATTATTATTATTATTATTATTATTATTATTATTATTATTATTATTATTATTTATAAACTAATAATAATAATAATAAATTATTATTATAATTATTATTATATCTTATATCAAATTTTCTTTTAAAACCTTGGTGTTTATTATTATGGGTAGGTTTAAAGGGGCATGGGTAGGCATAACGGGGATACGGGTATATATAAGGGGGTATGGTGATGGTCCATTCCTTTCATCCATACCTGCGAAACGATCAATGGGGAAGTACCAAGGAGGGTACAGTTAGGAACCAAGGGGGTATGGAAGGTATCAAGGGGGTATGGGGAGGTATCAAGTGGGTTCGGGGAGGTATCAAGGGGGTATGATGAGGCATCATGGGGGACGGGGAGATATCAGGGGGGGGGGGTATGGTGAGGTATCAAGGGGGATATGGGGAGGGATCATCGTCCAAATGAAACTCGCAGACAAAAGTTCTCTCTGTCTACATTTTAAACAGCATCATGTGTACCCTGGCTTGCCAGGGTACCAAAACCACTAGTTAAACGATAAATCAATACAATAGCACAAAACACAGAGTCAACAAGAATCAAATGGAATAAATACAATTGCTTTTACTTACGTTTTTTTCGATGAATAAATCGTTCAAAGAACAAAAATATACATCACTCGCAAATAATAACAAACAATTCCCAGTCAACGTCGCCACAGAGAGAGAGAGAGAAAGAGAAAGAGAGAGAGAGAGAGAGAGAGAGAGAGAGAGAGAGAGAGAGAGAGAGAGAGAGAGAGAGAGAGAGAGAGAGAGAGTCTTCTTCTCTCCTCCTCGTTCTCTTTTCCTTCTTCTTCTTCTTCTGAGTTCTCTTCTTCTGCATCCTCTTCCTCTTATTCTTTTCTTCTTCTTCTTCTTCTTCTTCTGCTGCTGCTGCTTCCTCTGCTTCTTCGTCTTTCTTGTTTCTTCTTCTTCTTTTCTCTTCAGCTTCTTCTTCTCCTTCCTCTCGATTCTTCTTCTTTATTCTTCTTTGTCTGCTTCTCCGTCCTCTTTATTTTCTTTTTCTTCTTCGGCTATTTTAGAGGCCCCCGCAGCAAGAGATTTCTGCAGACAAAAGAGTTAACCACAACTACATAAACTTTCTTGTGACCACTACACTATAGCTCTCTCTCTCTCTCTCTCTCTCTCTCTCTCTCTCTCTCTCTCTCTCTCTCTCTCTCTCTCTCTCTCTCTCTCTCTCTCTCTCTCTCTCTCTCTCTCTCTCTCTCTCTCCTGTGACGGGACCAGTGCAGCAATACAATTTAAATTTCGTCAATATCGAACGCAGTTCACAACATAAACACACATTCAAATTCTACAATTAATTATAACAACTTACTATTACGTCAATGATACCAATTTATTTCATTCATACAAATAAACGTAATACTATACACTGCAATTGTAGTTTTAACTTCAAATCGAATATTTATCCGAATTCAATTCGTTATTAAAAAATTATAGTGAACTACCATGTTCGTCTCCTCCCCACTCCATCCTTCACATCACTATAACAAATTATGTATTATTAATTTTATTATATAACAATACAATATCATCATTTCATAATACTATTACTTTTATAATATAACATTTTAAATAATAAGCAATATATATTTGCAGACACAGCTGCGAGAAATCAAGGACATCCAATCTCTAGTATAGTCAAGAAAAGAATGAATAGATTTTTGAATGTAGGCTACATTAGTGAACTGTCATGTGAACTGCTCAACCAATCAAAATATAGTTCTCATAAAAAAAATTACCAATATCGTCTCAAAAGAAACAGACTAACAATAATATAAAGTCATCGGACCCCAATAACTATAAAAACGGTCATCATCATCATCATCAATAGGAACATGCCAAACATTTGCCAAGCGTAAAAGATACAAAACATTGTGTAAACGGATTGACCAAATGTCTGAATAATAATTATTTGAGATGCTAAATTACAAACAGCTTTCGCTTAATTGTTAGCAGTTCACTTTTAAAACAAAATGAATGTGAAACCGAAAGTTGGTTTCCGATACCGCCCATTTATTTCAGGTCAATCAGTATCTCGCTTTTAGTTTGCGCAGGGCAGGTAAACAAGGTGGCTGGAGAGTACGATAGAAGCACAGGCGCTTGTATCTGGACACGCGAGCGCCTATGCCTGGGACGCGTCTCCCTTTGGTTATCTTTAAGGCATAACCAAATGGAGACCCTATCCCCTATACGCATCTGTGCCCGTGGACTCTAATCTAATCAAAATGGAGACGCGTCACACGCATAGGCGCTAGCGTGTACAGATACAAGCGCATGTGGATAGAAGCTTTGATAATCGTGTAACTTGCTGCATTTGGAACCGCACAGAGGACGACAGCCCAAGATCTTCCTATGCTTCTATACTTTCTGTCTCAATGTTTTGACACAGATTGCCGACAAGGAAGCCTCGCTTGTAGATGAATATCATTTCTAGTCAAATATTGGCCGACATCTCTGCTAGCCTAGATCTCTGTACTAATTACAAGACATGCCTATGAATGTGTGCGATAATTTCTGATTTAATTTCCTGATATCGGTTGTGGTTTGGTGTTGTTCTTTGAGCATGTTAACTCATTCAAATCGTTAATTGTAAAATTCTAAACTAGACCCTATTTCCTTTACCGAGGTCTAGTCTGTACACACATGTATTCTATCAAGTGAACTTTAAATATCTTGTTGTTGTTGTTGTTGTTGTTGTTGTTGTTGTTGTTGTTGTTGTTGTTGTGTGCTGTTGTATTCATTTTGTAAAAAAAAAGTTATCAGATTAACACATGCATTTTTAAATATCATGACGGTCATGTCCGATACGGGGTACGGGTGATTACCAGTTAGCCTACATTAAAAGACCCATCAAGTACTAGGTAATTAAAATGGTTACAGTAATTGAATCTTACCATCACAATTTAGTAGGTTTATAGGCAGGTCTATTGGAATATCTGAGTTTCGGTTAGCCTTACCATAGGCGCAGGATCTGCCCAAATTCCGATAAGGGCGCCTGAGGTATTGACGTCCAGACACTACTCTTGCATAAAAGTCATATCCTATACTTGCCAAGGCACGGTAACTGCAGAAAGAGTCTTCATATTTATACACCTTTACTATGGTTAGATAGTTGTAAAATAGATTTGCACCGCGTCAATGCGATTTCAACGCAATCTTGTAGGCATGCTATGCAGTTAAAAGTAGGTAACACACAGCAAAGACTCTATTTGCAAATGGGATTTCTATAGGCCTACGTAACGTCTCATCAGAAAGATAAACAGATCAGAGGCTGGTTTTAGGGAAAGAAGAGAAAGGTAGAAAAGGAAGAAGATGGAGGGCACAGGAGGATTAGCAGGAAGAAGAGCAGGCGAAATTGTATTACATTTGTAGTTGATGTAACTGCCGTTGACTATGTTGTTGTTGATGCTGCTGCTACTACTATTTATGGTGTGAGAGATTAAAAAAATTAGATTCCTGATTTCGTCACTAATGTGGTCAACATTCGGGTGGTGATGATGATGATGATGATGATGATGATGATCATCATGATGATGATCATGATGATCATGAAGATGATGATTTTTTTGGCTGGAAAAGGTTAGGCCGTGCCTGTCGCCTCTCTCCATCAATTGTGAATTGTGAATATGCTGTGATTGTCTACGTTTTCATTGTTGTTGTGTGATTTGTCTGAAGTTACTGTGCAAAAAGTGGCTTACTCAGTGTCACGACACCCTAGTGGGTGCCGTGAGCGTTCAGCTCAACTAACGAGTGAAAGGGATACAAACTCAAACAAAAGGACTAACACAAAATGCCAGATGAACAATCACACTCTTTTATTCAACAACAACCACACATACACAGGACACTGGGATATCTAAACCACCCTCAACCTTTACCCAGACCCAAAATCCAGTATTTACTGAACAATTACCCCCCCCCCCTCCCCCACTTTGTCTAATGTGAAAACCCCAGAAACTGTATGTAGCCGTGCTGGCTACGAGTATTTCTGACCATACGATATGTAGGCCTAACTTTTGTTCTCTGTTATGTTTAAACTAACTGTATGAAATAACTTGATATACATTTTTCAGATCCTTTAAAGCATATAACCATTAGACGCAGCGTTAAATTCTCTATTAGAATATATAAACTTTATTTGTGATTTATGTAGCAATTTCGAATTAGAGCGCGATGTTTAGGATAGCGCGATGCATATCATCATAAAGACACCGCACTGTTGTATGCTCGGCTGCTGCTGAGGCTGTTCTGGAATTTGGCCGGTTTTAACGGACCTTCCCGCTCACCTACAAAACATAAGATTATAAATTGTGAATGAGGCTAGTGTAGCAAAGATTCTCCACTGTAACACCTTAGTGTGATATTTTTCCGATGTCTTAGTTCATTTTCTAATAGTAGATACTTAAATAAAATATTAGTTTTATAGGGACATACACATTGAAAGGGAAACAGTGAAAAGCTGTCAGAAGGCTATAAAGGTAACTGTAAGTTGTTGTGTTAGATGTTTTCTAGTTTAGTTCGCCATAGTCGGAACACAAAATAGTAACCATGCCATATTGTATATCATTGAAAAGAGGAGACGTTGTTCTTTCTTTGTCATTACTATTATTATTTATAATTGTATTAAATTAAAGAGTTATTATGAGTTTAGAGTCGTGACATTCTTAGGAGCAGCAGCCAATTCCCTCTTAAATTGTGTATTATTTTTATTTTGAAGCAGATAGGTCCGACATTGTTATAACAGAAGAAAGGTTGTATTTTTGCGTTTCCGTCAATATATAATTTGCATAGTATTCGTTTGCGTTTCTAGCCTTATGCGTCAAAGTAAGTTTAGTTACTAACACAAACTTAGCCAGCGAGCCTATATTTTGGGGCGGGTGGGAAATGCTTAAGCAGCCCGGCCGCTGCGGCTGACGGTCCGTTATAAAAGCAAAACACAAACATCGGCATGGGGAGAGCACCGGCACCAGCAGAAGATAAGGGTCGTGCCACTCGCAATGCCTTTGCTCTTAGTAGCCTATGATGTCTTCTAAATAAAACGATTCAACGGTCATCACGGACTGGCGTTGGGAAGAGAGAGAGCGAATGAATGAAATTCTTCACCATCACCCCCATCACATCATCATCTTCTCTCCAACACCACCAACACTACTACAAATTTTGGCGCTGCGAGCAGGATGCCTGAAAGATGACAAACCCAAGGAAGGCATCTAAGAAGGCAAAGCAGCAGAGAACCCGAGCGGCGGAAAGCGAGAGCGAGGAGACTGCCCTCATCCAGGAAGGAGGGGCCCACAGAGGCGACACCACACCTCATCGCCCATCCAGTCAAAAGGGGACACCAGAGGCGGCTCAACCTGACATATCTTCCACCCACGCACCCTCTTCGAACATGCAGAAGCTGTGGATGATGCCACCCCCCAAACTTCCAACCTTCACGGGGGATGGCGATGACGTCGAAGATTTCACCCAAGAGGCGCGACGGATCCTGGGCCACTGTCAGCTGGATGGGGGTACCGCTATGGAGTGGCTGTTACAATCGCTACGCGGCTGTGCCCGACAGGAAATCATCCAGCGGGCAGACGTGAAGACGGCAGAGGAGGCCCTGGGTGTCCTGGAGGAGACGTTTGCAGACCAGAGGGGAGTCACCAGCCTTCTCAGCAGATTTCACAGCCGGCAGCAAGGCGCAGGTGAGACCGTGCTACAATATGGCCATCATCTTCAACAGCTGGCCCAGCGGTCGAACGCCAGAAAAGACGGCAGCATCCCTGACGAAATGCTGCGGGATAAATTCGTTGAGGGGCTCCAGTCACAAGCCCTTCGACGGGAGCTCCGCCGCATCATTAGAGGAGATGATGTCTCCTACCTGCAGGCAAGAGCGGAAGCCCAGCGCTGGCTGAAGGAGGAGGACCGTGACGGCGACAGCGTCACCACCCAACAGCAGACGGCAACGCCGGTGCCCGACCCCCAAGGAATGGCGGCTCTACAGAGTCAAATAGCGGAGCTGAAGGAGCAGCTGCAGCGGCTAAAGCGACGCCCACAGTCGGCTCCCCAACGTGACACCAGAAGCACCATCTGCTGGTTTTGCGGCCGGAGGGGCCACCTCCAGAGGAGCTGTCCTCAAAGACAACCCCACGTCCAACCACCAAGAGGTCAGCAAGCACCACGAGGGCAGCAGGGAAACTGCTAGCCCCCGTTGTCCAAACTCAGGCAACGGGGGGCAAGGGCAGTGAAAGGCTGATTGGCGAATGCCCCACGACAACCGCACGCCTCAATGGCCGAGCTGTGCAAGCTCTCCTCGACACGGGCAGCGAGGTAACGACTGTGACGGAGACCTGGGTCACCGAGAATCTTGGTGACGTTTCTCTTCAGTCATCCCACCTCAAGCTGCGGGCAGTCAACGGCGCAGAGGTACCCTACTCCGGTATCCTGGTCGCCGAGCTGCAGTTGGACGGGACCACGTTTTCAAGTGTTCCCATCCTGGTCGTCAGGGAGCCCACGGAACCGGTCATGAGGGAACGCAAGAAACGCCTGCCGCTGTTGGTCGGAATGAACGTCCTGGGAGAGTGGATGACAGCCAGACCGACCAGCTTACCTCAAGGCCTGTTTGCGTCCATCCAAGAAGTGCGACATGACAACACCTTCGTCCAAGGCATCGCCAAGACAGCTACACAGACAGTGGTTCCACCTTTCGCCATGGCCACTGTGCGAGTGACCTCAACGCAGCGGCCTACGCGACAGCTACTGGCGTCACCTTTAACACAACCCCTGCCTGGAGGTCTGCTGATCGTCCCGACCCTCGTCAACGGTGACGTTTCACGGCGATATGTGAGAGTGGCCAATCTCTCAGAGGTGGACGTCATCCTTCCAGCCCAGACTCCACTGGCGTCACTACAGGCAGTAGACGATGTCCAAGGAAAGGATGAGGTGGCATTCACCGCCACAGTAAATGAACTGGTGGTCACCATCGGAGCACCAGCAGGACAGATCCCCAAGAACACCATTTCCTGCCCCACTTTCGATGGCACAACCAGACAGCGGGAACTTCTTCAACAAGTCCTGGACAAGAACAGAGAAGCTTTTGTCCAAAACGAGTTGGATTTGGGCTACACGGACATCGTCCAACATCAACTGCGGACGAGAGACGAAGTGCCCGTCGCCCAACCCTACAGGCGCATCCCACCTCACCAGCTGAAGGAAATCCAAGACCACATCAAAGGCCTTCTGGAGAAAAACATCATTGTCGAGAGCCACAGTCCATATGCGGCACCAATCGTCGTAGTGCGAAAGAAAGATGGGTCCGTTCGGCTATGCGTCGACTATCGCCGCCTAAACGCCAAGACGGTGGGTGATGCGTATCCGCTGCCACGCATCCAGGAGTCCTTTGACGCGCTGGTTGGGGCCCAATACTTCTCCACCTTGGACCTGGCCAGTGGATACCACCAAATCGCCATGGACCCCCGAGATCAACACAAAACGGCTTTCGTCACTCCTATGGGCCTCTATGAGTACACCCGGATGCCCATGGGTCTCATCTCGGCCCCCGCTACTTTCCAACGGCTCATGCAGACGACGATGTCCGACTTCATTTTCAGTTTTCTGCTCGTCTACCTAGACGACCTGCTCGTGTACTCAAAGACGTTCGATGAACACCTCCAGCACCTTGATCGGCTTCTACAACGTATCGTCAACACCGGCCTAAAGCTGCGAGTTGAGAAGTGCCAGTTCTTCAGACGAGAGGTCACTTACCTGGGGCACACGATCTCTGCCGATGGCGTCAGCTGCGAAGCGGGGAAGGTCGAAGTCGTCCAGCAGTGGCCCATACCCAGAACAACGACCGAGCTGCGCAGTTTCCTCGGTTTCGCCAGCTACTACAGGCGTTTCATCAAGGGATTTGCCCGTATTGCTGGTCCACTACACGACATAGCAGCGGAAGGAACGAAGCTCCGACGGAAGAAGACAGCCGACATCACCCACCTGTGGACGTCTAAACATCAAGAGGCGTTCAGCGCGATGAAGACGGCTCTTACCACGGCGCCAGTCCTCGCTTATGCCGACTTCACCCAGCCGTTCCTGTTGGAGACTGATGCCAGCCATGACGGTCTCAGTGCCATACTGTCCCAAGAACAAGACGGCCAGCGACGGGTTCTCGCCTACGCCAGCAGAAGACTGCGACCGACTGAGAAGAACCAAGCAGCGTACAGCAGCATGAAGCTCGAGTTTCTCGCTATGAAGTGGGCCATCACGGAGAAGTTCCGAGATTATCTCATCGGGGCAACCTTCACCATCCTCACCGACAACAACCCTCTGGTCCACTTCAGAACAGCCAAACTTGGAGCCATCGAGCAGCGGTGGGCGTCACAGCTGTCGCAGTTCAACTTTGAAGTCAAGTATCGGCCCGGTGTCACCAACCCGGCTGATGCGCTGTCTCGCCTGCCACTTCACGCAACGTCGACTCCGGTGCCTGCAGAAGTGGCACATGCTTGCGAGGTGTCAGCGACCTGTCAGCAGCAGCATGTACAGAGTAATGATCTCCAACAACTTCCTGAACTGAATCGTCTTGCGTCCGGCGACACGGCTGACTCAGATTTCATCATCCCGCAAAGGTCACCCGAGAATCTCCGTCAGAAGCAGCTCGAGGACCCTGGAATCCAGCCGGTGTTGGCAGCCTGGCCCAACAAGCCTCCACCTGGGGACAGCCGTCCACTGCGACTGCTACTCAAGCAACATCCACGACTGACCTGCAAAGATGGTGTGCTGTATCGCCAGGTGACAGATCCAATCCAGGGCAGATGGGACCAACTGGTGCTACCAAGTTCATTGCGGCCAGATGTCCTTGCAGCAATCCACAACAAGATGGGACATCAGGGTTTCGAGCGCACCATGACACTCCTGCGACCAAGAGTCTACTGGCCTGACATGCACAGCGATGTCAAGCAGTATGTGGCCAACTGCAACACCTGCATCATCAGTCGACGTCCTGTACCACTCAAGACCACGTCGACTCCTGTCCTGGCCAGCCGCCCTCTGCAGATATTGGCCATCGACTTTACCAGACTGGAGCCTGCAACCGACGGCCGAGAGAACGTTCTCATCCTTACGGACGTTTTCTCCAAGTTCACACAGGCTGTTCCAACTCGAAACCAGGAAGCACAGACGGTGGCCAAAGTTCTAGTCAGCGACTGGTTCCAGAAATACGGCGTGCCAGAAAGAATCCACAGCGACCAGGGTCGAGATTTCGAGTCCAAATTGGTCAAGGAGTTGTGTGCATCCTATGGCATCAGCAAGTCGCACACCACTCCTTACCATCCTGAAGGAAATGGACAATGCGAGCGTTTCAACCGTACGCTCCATGACCTGCTGCGCACCCTCCCTGCGGACCAGAAACGACGATGGCCCCAGCACATTGCAGAAGTCGTCCAAGCCTACAACAACACTCCACACGCGTCCACAGGCTTCTCCCCGCACTTTCTGCTTTTCGGGCAGGAACCTCGACTGCCTGTGGATGACTTGCTTGGACGACAAGAACCTGCAGCAACTGGAGCCGTGGACTGGGTCCAACAGCATCGGCAGCGACTCCTTGATGCTCACAGACGGGCGTACCAACAACTGGTGAGAGCCGCCGAGACCAGGACTAAACTCGCCGACCAAAGAGCAGCTGACCATCCCTTGGCCGTCGGAGACTACGTCTATACCAGAAACAGAGTGATTGGTCGGAACAAAATCCAGGACTTCTGGCGACCTGAGCTGCATCGCGTCACCGCCCGCCGGGATCCCCGCCTGCACGTCTACACCATCCAGCCAGTAGCAGGTGGGCCAGAGCGGGTGGTGAACAGAAGAGATCTCCAACCCGTGGGTCAACACTTCGATCTGCTCATCCCACCTCCTGACCCACTCGAGACCATGCCTTCCAGCGAGAGCGACGAAGGAGAGCCTGAGACCTTGATGGGGAGTTTTCCTGACTCTCTCCCTCCTACCATGGTCACCATCAACCACGACGGGCCAGCCTCTGCATGGGAGCCAGCGCCTTTGGTGCAGGCACCCCCAGCGCAGATGGCCGCCCCAGGAAGAACTCCGATTGATCTTCGGCGTTCTGCACGACTGGCACAACGGACAAACTAGTAAAGGTAGGCCACATTTGTTTTAAATGTGTAGGCCAAGATACAGTTTTATTGTTTTCACATCGAGACGGAGACATTTAGATATATATTTAGGATTAGAAATGAAGATTTTATTGTGCCAGTGTATATATTTAGGGTTAGGAAATGAAGTTTCATTGTGACAGTATCAAGAACAGTATAAAATATCTAGGCTGTGCAGATATATTTGAGTAAAAGACATAGAGGAACCAATCGTTTTCACAAACTTTGTGCAAAGACAGAGAAGACATTTGACTTGTGTTTTAGATGTGCTTATTAATAGATTAGTGTTTGTTGTGTAACTTAGTAATGTCGTCGTTGTGCCACGTCGTTGCGATAGTATCGATAGCAGTTGGACAAATAGATTTTTAAAGAGATATCTGAGGAAGAGATATATAAATGACTGAAGAAACTTTGGTGCCAAGACTGAAAAGAACATTTTAGTTTAGATGAGTTATTAATGTGTGTTATTATTGTTTTATTAGAATTATTTTTGTTTCGTTAAATTCTTTAATTAGTACAATTTAGTTTGTATTGATTTAATAAAGAATTTCTAATTGTTTTAGTTTACATATACCTTCGTGATGTCACGGTATGAGTGTCACAAGGTCGTTTATATTGTAATCAATGTGATCTTGCGTTAAACCATGCTTTATTGGTAGCAAATAAATGACGTTGTAATAAATATTTTGCATTAGGATTTTGTTTCATGCTGGTGCGTTTTTGACCGTTTATGTAATATATGTAATGTATGTCTTGTTTTGATTTTAATGCACTATGAATATGCTTTGTTATGATATTCAATGTGATGTATATTAATGATGCTGTAGATAATTATGTCAATGTTCATGCCTTGTTTGAAAATGAAATGATAATGTTTTGATGTTTTTCATTTTTTAATGCCCATTCTTTCTGTAAATCTGAATGTTGCTCTTACATGCCATTTTCTTTTAATCTCATTCTCGTTTAAATTCTCCTCATCTTAATTCATCCCTCTAGTCGATGTTTATTAGGATGTTGCTGCACGGATATTTCATATGTAGGCTTATTATGAGAGTGAAAGTTTTAAACAAAATGTTTAATGTCACCTATGTGACTGATTATGAATAGTAAGCGTGTTGAAGAGTGTGTTTAAATGACATGTGATATTGTTTGGCTATGTTGTTCTATGGACTTTGTTGTATGATGTTGGTTCACTGTCAAATACACAACTAACTATCTAGCAAAGGCAATGCCGGGTCCGCGATATAACTTATTTTCGTTTTGGTCGGATTCGTACTGAAATGTGCGTTTCGAAGAAATTGTTTTCTCGGTTTCAGAATCGCTTTTTCTGTTGTTCGGTTCTTATGTACGACGCGAGTAATGGTAAATCCATGTCCGTTTGTCTTAAGATACGATGGTTCTCTCAGCGCGGACGCTGAGTTTTGAAAGAGTCGGGGTGAAATGTAGCCGTGCTGGCTACGAGTATTTCTGACCATACGATATGTAGGCCTAACTTTTGTTCTCTGTTATGTTTAAACTAACTGTATGAAATAACGTGTTCTATGTGCATGAAATGCAAGTGTGTGTGTGTGTGTGGGTGTGTGTGTGTGTGTGTGTCGTTGCGTCGTAGATTGTAGCCTGATACGTCGTAGGATGTAGCCTGTAGACTCCAAGGGTAGGCTCCTGGTCGTCTGTGGTATGACGAAGAGTCCCGGCGGTGATGGAGGTAACGCCCCAGAGCGCCAACGACAAAGGAAAACGTGGCAGTGGTAGCCGCGACGTCCGTCGTAGCCCACACACACAGCGGTAAAGGCAGAGGTCCCAATGGGAGACGTAGCGGGGTAGTAGCAGAACAGGTAGTAAACCGGTAGAAGCTGAAGTATCAACGGTAGATTACATTACATAACATAATTGTTGCTTTAGGTCCAGCGGACTCTTCCGAGCCAAATCAGGACCGGACAACCCCCAATTCGCATAAAAGATCTGCTGAAACAACCCTAGTGGGAAAACTGAATGCCCTCCACCAGCCAGTCACTTTACAATAAAGACATCCCACGCAGGGGACGCTGAGGCTGCACTCTAATTTATCGAACCCCCGTTTACAAAAACAAAATAGAATACAAACATCATTATAAATTATCAACAAAACATATACATATAAAATGCCTACATTGCTAAATAATAACATCATAGGAAGCCCTAGTGACCACCTGGCAGAAAGCGTCCAATATTCCCAAGCTGATCCAACAGACTTCATACACAAACAAGGAGTCTTGTCCCGGTGTAGCAGGCCAGATTATACCCCGCCTCAAGTATACCCAGGGTATAAACTGGCCTAGCCCAGACTATGCCCCCGTATAAACTGGCCTAGCCCAGACTATACCCCTGGGTATTATCTGGCCTAGGCTCGTTTAACCCTCTCCTGCCCATTATAACCCCCTCCCCCCCCCAATACGGAAGACCGTATCCTTCACGTTACTCTTTAATTTATGTGTTGTAATTGTTCTGATGCACTCAGATAGATAGATAGGCAGACAGACGGATAGATAGATAGATAGATAGATAGATAGATAGATAGATAGATAGATAGATAGATAGATAGATAGATAGATAGATAGATAGATAGATAGATAGATAGATAGATAGATAGATAGATAGATAGATAGATAGATAGATAGATAGATAGATAGATAGATAGATAGATAGATAGATAGGGTTAGGGTAAGGGTTAGGTTGGGTTTTTTTTTACACGCAAGATAAAGGCTGTTACCTGAGAGTTGGGTGTCGCATAGCGCAGTGGTTGGAGCACTCGCTACTGCGTCGCAAGTTAAGCACCGTCCAGTGCGGTTAGCACTTGGATGGGTGACCGCAAAACGTGAAGCGACAAATAACAACGCCCCCAGTTGACTCAACTGTGACTGAGTACCTACTCTCTTAAGGGTGGGGAAGGTAAAGCAGCGAGGATGGGCATCACCGTCATTACGCTGGCCCAAGATAAGTGTGATCTCCAACATCACGCTCCCCTACGGCCACAAGGCTATGGGACTACCTTACTTTACCTTTTTACTTGTCCAAGACTCACATGGTTGCTTGTTCAAAATGTATTTGACCTTGAAAGTCTAAAGAACTCTCTCTCTCTCTCTCTCTCTCTCTCTCTCTCTCTCTCTCTCTCTCTCTCTCTCTCTCTCTCTCTCTCTCTCTCCCCCTCCTTTTGCTGTAGAAATTCAGTCATTTCCAAATGCGACAGTGAAATGGTCCAGAACTGGAAATTATTGTTTCCAAGTCTGGGAAAGCAAGACTCACTATTATTCCTGAAAGGGAAGGGCGCCAATTATCACTTGCCTACCCATGCTCTCTCTCTCTCTCTCTCTCTCTCTCTCTCTCTCTCTCTCTCTCTCTCTCTCTCTCTCTCTCTCTCTCTCTCTCTCTCTCTTTCTCTCTCTCTCTCACTCTCTCTCTGTCTCTCGCTCTTTCTCTTTCATTCTCTCTCTCTCTCTCTCTCTCTCTCTCTCTCTCTCTCTCTCTCTCTCTCTCTCTCTCTCTCTCTCTCTCTCTTTCTTTCTTTCTTTCTCAGCTGCCTGACTGATTTAATAGCGAGTTTTGTCTCTGTCTCCCTGTCTTTATTTAATATTTCTGTCTCTGTCTTTTTGCCTGTCTCTCTCGCTCTCAAGATTTAATCTCATTACTTGCCCCGTTTAGGATGTGGAGGATATAAAAACATAAGCATAACAATCATAATGCGATTGTACAAAACAAATAACAGCAACATTACTAACATTTCAACTTTAACATTCACAACAATAACAGTTTGCTAATAATTATTGTTAATAATTATTAGTAGTATACGCCCTTTCCTAATTTTATTAATTTACTCAATTTTAGTAACACATGCTTTCTTTTCCGAAACAAATGACACAAGTTAAACATTGACTTGCACGATAAATATTTACAACAAATAAACATTTCTCGCAGATGCTTGTGTGTCTCTCTGTGTCTGTTTGGATCTCCCACTCTCTCTCAGCTGCCTGACTGATTTAACAGCGCGTTCTGTCTCTGTCTGTCCGTTTGTCAGTCTCTCTCTCTCTCTCTCTCTCTCTCTCTCTCTCTCTCTCTCTCTCTCTCTCTCTCTCTCTCTCTCTCTCAGCTGCCTGATTTAATAGCGAGTTCTGTCTCTGTCTGTCTGTCCGTCACTGTCTGTCTGTCTGTCTCTCTCTATCTCTAACTCTCTCTCTCCCTGTCTGTCTCTCAGCTGCCTGATTTAATAGCGAGTTCATGGCAAAGAGAAACGCCCTAACGAAGAAAACATGGATCGGTACTTTAAGTATATGTATTCGACTGGCAGCACAGAAAGTTAAATAAAAGTCCATCAGTATAGTTTATTGTTTTGACCTCAATGGACTTCTACAGTAATTCTAGAATTCATTATACTGTAAACTTTTGTCCTGTACATGTTAACCAAAGATAATAAAAAAGCCAATTTATCGCTCTCATTTTGATGGTACTACTGTGACCTTTATACATTTTTGTTGAGCCCTCATTCTATGTTTTAACCTTTATCTTTTAGTCACCCTCAACCCCCATCCCTAGCCCATCCTATTTCATTCTTGACTGCACTGAGCAATGCTTCTATGGAAGGTAATGGCCGCGCCCTACAAGTCGACATCATCATCATCATCATCATCAGCAGCAGCAGCACCAGCATTATCACCCCGCATCCTTCCCAAACAAAAATCTAAATAATTTTGGGATTGTCTCGTGGATTTTAATACACCACTAGATATGTACATATTCCATTTATCATCCACAATCCATCCTATCTCCCCCGAATCCCTACCCCCTTCTCCTTCAACCCATAGCCCAAAATACAATTTGGCATTTTTGGATTGAATTTTGGACTGGTAACCGCTCATTGGGCCACATCGCCTTCAAAACAAACCTTTCCGCTTACCTCACCCTCCAACAAATACATACAAACAGAAAAGATAGAAAAAAAGAGATTTCACTTATATAGCGCACTTACAAGCTCAGAGAGCTTCTCAAAGCGCTGGCCCGTAATATCCAGCAATCACACAATAGTTTGCTGAAGTCAGGATTCGTACAAGCAACAAACAAACAAAATAATACCTTAACAAATTGTAGGATGACTTTATGGCTTTCTGGAGCATACTTTCTCTCCCCTCTTCTCCTTATTCCACTCCTACCCACTCTCCCCACAACCCTCTACCACACCTCCCCAATCCCACCCAACTGCACCCTTTTCCCCTCAAAACAAATCTGGCTTGTACATTTGAAAGTAATCACAGTAGCGTGGAGCTCGCAGACTATTGCCAAGCATTGGCTGATTTTATACGAGGCCTCAAACTCCCAGCCCTGCCCTTCAAGTTAATTCAGCTTTTTCCAACGCTTTCCCTTTACCCGTAAACCCCATTTCGCTACGTGGTGTACGCTTTTTTTTTCGTAAAGAAAAGAAACAAAGTAGAGGACAGTATGTAATGTAACACACAAAATGGGGGTTTGGAATGTGATAGTTTGGTCATGTCGTTGAATAGAAGTTTTTGATTTTTATTGTTGTTGGTGTTGTTATCGTTGTTGTTGTTGATGATGATGTGGTGATGATGACGACGATGACGACGACGACGACGACGATGATGATGATGATGATGATGATGATGATGATGATGATGATGATGATGATGATGATGATGATGATGCAGTCGTTTCTTGGTATGATTGTCTGCTTCCCCTCGCTCCCCTCCCTCCCACAATTCCCCATCCTCCACCACCTTCGTTTACTTGTCTATTTGGCCAGTTTGTGCGCTTATTTGTTTACTTCATTCACCTCCTCCTCCTTGTTATTTTTTTCTTTAAAGAGAAAGAAGAAGAAGAAGAAGAAGAAGAAGAAGAAGAAGAAGAAGAAGAAGAAGAAGAAAACAACACAAAATAAAACCCATTCTTCCTTAAAGTAAAGTGGTTGGGTTTTCCCGTCGCCTCCAAAATTAGCGCCTAGCGTCCGTTTTCTGCCTGTGACTAGAGAGGTTTCGTTTAAAACGTGACCTGTACTATACTAGTATGGACACGGTACGACCGCAAATTTCGACATCGCATTATTTTTGGTTGTACGAATAGCAGCTAGAGTGTGCCAGTTTTCGAATATGTTTTTTCTCGTTCATTCGTACGATCTTAAGCGCGCAGCCTTTCTGATGGGTAAACTTTCATGATTTTTGTTTAAATATCTCTGTCTGTATCTCCACTATTCCTCTCCTGACTGTACTGGTATCCATTGTAAACGTTATTTCTCTAATGTAGGCCTATAGTCCTTCTTGAATAGCTTCCTCTCTCTCTGTCTCTGCCTCCCTCTCTCTGTTTCTCTCGCCCGTCAAATCCCAAGTGGTGTCACCAAATTTCAATCAATTATGTGCACTGGAGGAAGGTCGTTTTGCAGTCTCTGTGATTGTGTGTGTTGTCTGCACGCAAATGAGATTGTTGCTCTCACCCGGTATCCAGATTCCCATAAGTCTGGAAATTCTAAATCAAGAAAGAATTTTTTTTAAAGAAGAAAGTGTTTGGAATTACAAAAAAAGAAGAAGAAAGAACGAAGAAAAAAGAATGAAATAAAAAGTGGAACAATTAGATTTTGTACACCCACAAAAAAATCTTGTTCTGTAAATGAGGACTAATATACATCTTGTATCTTGTGTAGATTTTTAAATCTTTGAAGCTATAGATAAAAGCCTGACAAAAGCCAAAGAAAGAAAGAAAAAAGAACGAAACAAAATGCAAAAGAAAAGAGAGAAAAAAAGAAAGAAAGAAACGAAGAAAAAGAAAAATTGAATGAATGAATGAAACATAAAAAGAAAGAAAAGGAAAATCAAAGAAAGAAAGAAAGCAGTAGAAAAGAAAGAACAGAAACATGTTCTTTAGAAGAAGAAGAAAGCAAAAGGGATTTAAACAAACGAGGGGGGAGGGGGCCGAGGGGGAACGGAAGGGTAAAGAAAAGACGAAGATGCAACGCCTTTTGAAAATAAACCGGAAAAGGGAATAAAGGAAGAGAAATGCAATACTTATCTCAAGGGAAAACGCAATCAGGATTTTTACAATCAGGCACACAAAATGGACGAATCATTCTTAGAATTCTCTCCCTCTCCCTCACTCTCTGTCTCTGTATCTCTCTCTCTCAATCTCTCTCTGTCTCTGTCTCTGTCTCTCTGTCTCTGTCTCTCTCTCTGTCTCTCTCTCTCTCTCTCTCTCTCTCTCCAAACTTTTGATTGTGTAGCAAGAGTACCGAAGTAACTGTAGGTAATAGAACCACAGGTCAGACAGTCTGTCACAAAATTTGGTATAATTTGACTATAACGATATATTATTATAACCCAATAACTACTAATTAGTGTGTTTTAACCTACTGTCTGACGTGTTTTGAGTTTCATTGCATCATCGTCATCATCATCATCATCTGCTCTTTGTGTATGTATCTCAGTGTCTGTCTGTGTGCCTGTCTGTCTGTCTCTCAGTATTTCTTTCAGTCTGTCTTTCTGCCAGACTCTGTCCCTGCTGTCTGCCTGTCTCTTCTTACAATCTTACAACTCAAGACATCTTCAAAATTTAAGTTGTAATATAAATATATACGCAATTAAAAAGTTTGCATACTGTCAAGCCTGACTTTGCCACATCTCTTGAGGGCGATCAAGAAAGAACCATTATTGGTACGTGTTATTGTCTGTTAAAAAGGACATATAAAGGACGAGAGGACAGAACTGTATTGGTGACAACGTTGTTAATTAAACGGATTGAGTTCAAATCTCAACTTTCTTCTCAGTCTCCATAAAGCACTGTTTTTTTTCCTGCGTTTCCTTTCATTTCGCTTCCAAGAAACTTGAAAGACAGAGCAAAGCTTGGGGGGGGGGAGATGTGGGGGGGAGGTTAAGGTATAGGAAATGGTGTGGCATGGGGGAAAACCAGAATAGAATGAAACCATAAAAAAGATATAGGCAATATACTCCAATCCCATCGAGAGGAAACAGGAAGGGTGGGAAGGGGATACAAGGGGATAAAGACGAAGAAGATAAAGTCAAAAAAATGGAGTGGGGGGAAGGAAGGGAGGGGGAGAAAAAGAGAAAAACTGGTAGAAATTTGTTTGTTTGTTTGTTTTAGTTTCCGTCATTTCACGTTAGGGATATTTGACAAGTGAGTCTGTGCAAAGCTCTGAACTTCCACCTGCGAAGACTGGGCATGGGCAAAATACGCCAGTATTTTACTACAGATGCCATCAACAGGTTTGCTGTCTCTTTCATTCTTGCTCGACTTGATTACAGTAACTCGCTTTTTGGCTGGCCTTCTTTATAATAAATTTTCCAGATTTCAGTGCTTTCAGAACAATGCTGCTGGCATCGTATTTGTCAGCCTCGCTCGTCATTCTAGTGCAACTTCCGCTCTGAAAACCTTACACTGGTTGCCTGTAAAGGCTCGTATCGATTACAAAGTTGCTTCTCTTTGCTTTCACTGTCTGCACACCGATTCCTGTCCTTCCTATCTTTCACAACTTCTCTGCCCCTAACAAATTGCTCGATCACTCCATTCACAAGATGCAGTTCTCCTTTCGATTCGTAGGTCTTCGCTTGAGTCTCTTGGCAGGAGATCTTTCTCTGTGTTTGTCCCAACTCTTTGGAACTCTCTGCCCTTCAACCTCCGGCACTCCCAGTCTCTTATGGCCTGTCTTAATTGGAAGGTTCGTGGAAGATTCGTGGAGGTTCAAACACTTTTTTCCCGAAGTTTTCAGACCACGAACCGAGGTTCCTGAACCTACCTCTTTACCAAATAGTTTTAGATTCAGGACAATCAGTGTGTGAGTGAGTGATTGAATAATAATGGTTTGTGTGTGATGTGTGTGTGTTTGTGTGTGCATGGTGTTTGTGTATGTGTGTGTGTTTATGTTCTATCAGTGGCTTTTGTGTAATGTTCTTAGTTTACATGTAAGTTGGCACAGATTGGTTTGTAAATAGTTTTAGTTAAATGTTAGTGTTTTATCAAAAAAATTCTTATGTAGTTCTTTTGAATATTGGTTTTATTACTGTCATATTACTTCTTTTACCCGTGTCGCTAAGTGTTACTTTTTACTTTGAGCTTTACTTTTTTTAAATCATTGCTTCATTATTTATTCTTAATGCTGAAGTCCTCCATTTTGTGTGTGTGTGTGGGCATGTAGAAACGACTTACAGTGACACACTCATGAAACTCCACATGGTCTCTTTTGACTTTTTTGGAAGGCTGCCCTATTTTGACGTCAAAATAGAGTTCCGGTAGAATTACAGCTGTTTTAGGCTTAGGGTTAGGTTAAGGGTTAGGGTTAGGGATAGGTTCAAAAATTTGAAAATGTCAAAATAATGTCACGAAAATGAAAAGTGTGTCAAAATAATCCCTGTTTTTTTTTCACAACAGTCATCAGAATGTCGTTTTTACAAAAATGTGTGTGTGTTTGTGTGCATGTATGTGTGTGTTTGTGTGTGTGTGGTAATATTATTTTTCCTTCAATTAATTTCCTAACAATTTATTAAGCTGCGGCGACGAAGGAACGTGCAGCTTATATATACATCTCACTGAGGTTTTGCTTTGTGTTCCAAACTTCAAACGGTTCCCACATAAACTTCAAACAACCGTGCCGGTAGCGCACTTGACTCAAGATCGTGCGGTTCAAGATTGAGTCGGGTCGTTGGTCGCTCTATTTTTAGAGCGACCTCTAAGCGACCTTGTGCTTAAACGTATACTAACGTTACAGATAGGCGCATAATATTAATAAATACTGTATTACTTTGTTGATTTATTTATTTAACCGCCAAAGTCTTCGAATGGTTCAATTTTATTGCCCGTCCCGCAGTCTCTTAATGTAGCTTTAAAGTTTTCTAAACATCATTTTAATAACACCAAAATATGTCATAATAATAGTTAACACTGCTATCGTCCCACCCCCGAGGAGTTAAATTCATTAATGCCATGCACATCACACATTTCTAGTATTTTCTTATATTGTTACGGAGGCTTTGTTGACACTTTTTGACACATTTCAGATACACAGTGTTAAAATTGAGTTACACTATGTTACAATGTCAATGTGTCGCTGTCACCGCACATTTGTTACTGGTCCTGATTTGGCTCGGAAGAGTCCGCTGGACCTAAAGCAATAACCATGTAATGTACCGCACATTTGTTAAAAGTGGCACACTTTGTGGGCACTTTAACACGGTGATGAGAACTTAGTGTTTGTTACATGGTTGTTATTTATCGGTAGTTGATTCAACCCCGATGCTTGAATCTTGTTTGTTTGTTTGTTTATTTCATTTAACGTCTATTCACCGAAGTGATTTTAGACAAGAAAATAAAAGGAAGGTGGGGGAAAAGGATATGGGCTACATGGATGGGGGAAAGGAAATAACATTTAAACAAAATGGTACAGTAACATAACATGAAATAAAATTAAATAAAAATTAAGTATTCAAACAATATTTTAAAACTTAAAAAAAAAAATATTACTAAGGAACATGTCAAACTTGCGAAATGTTCATGTACAGAAAAGTCTATTTTGTGAGATTGTCATATACGAACTAATCAGAATAAACTTGCAATTTTTATAACAAATGTCCTACAGGACTATAAATTATAGATTTAGCGATGGTTATCCAATATTTACTATTTTTATTTTGAACATTATGAATGTTCTGTGGAATATATTGTGTTATTACACTGCAGTCATGAAGTATATGATTTATAGTTAAATTTTCATTGCAAATGCAAACAATATCCTTGCAATATTTTGTCCTCCAAGAATTTAAAGCAAGACGATGTGCTAAAGAGGTTATTGTACTTCAAACAAATGAATCTTGATAAGTGTAACTCGGATTCGTTTATCCGCGCAGCCTGTTCACTCCGCAATAAGGCACGAGTCGTCGTATAACGTTTTTCAACTTTATTCAGCAAACATCAACAACTTCATACAAGATCGATTTCCGAAAATCACTTCAAAGATCATCAAAAATCATCATCAATCTTTCACTTACTCCATGCAGACACAGTGCATTACTTATATAGCCTCTCTGCAATCGAGAAAAAGTTCGAACTTTCCAGCATGACGCAATAACACCAATCAACCTAAAACTCGTCACCGGAACTATGCACTGTCTTATGTCATTAAGTTGGGAGAATCACTTAGCTATTGCCAGTTCAATCTCGAAACTTCGGTTGATAATAAAAAAAAGTAATTCTAGAAAATTCTCAACAATATCGACCGACGAAAATTATCAACATTAGACAACTTTCGTCTAGCAACAACGCAATTGATTGATTGATTGATTTATTGTTGCTTTAGGTCCAGCGGACTCTTCCGAGCCAAATCAGGACCGGACAACCCCCGATCCGCATAAAAGATCTGCTGAAACAACCCCAGTGGGAAAATTGAATGCCCTCCACCGGCCAGTCACTTTACAATAAAGACATCCCACGCGGGGGACGGCTGAGAGTTGACCTCAACTACGCGAACACCCCGGTTACAAAAACAAAATAGAATACAAACATCATTATAAATCATCAATGAAACACATACATATAAAATGCCTATAGTGCTAAATAGTACAATCATAGGAAGCCCTAGTGACCACCCGGCAGAAAGCGTCCAACACTCCCAAGCTGATCCAACAGACCTCATACACAAACAAGGAGTCTTGTCCAGGAAGAGTTTTCAAGAAAAAAGGTAGGTCATTGATCTAGCGAAGAAGAAGAAAGTATAGCAGAGTGATAGGACAGATCAGGAATGGGAAAGAGCAAATGATGAAGACAGCGACAGTGGGAATTTCCCTATCCTATCCTGTCCCATAACCCGAAGGTCGTAGGGGCACCACAGATGATCGCTTAACCAGCATACTCCATCTTTCTCTGTCCTCAGCAGCCCTCATGGCTTCGCTCAGTGTCAAACCAGTCCATTCTCGAATGTTGTCCTCCCACCTCTTTTTCGGTCTCCCCCTTCTTCTACCTCCTTGCACTGTGCCTTGCAGAATGGTCTTTGCAAGGCCTGATGATCTGGTGACGTGGCCATACCATCGGAGTTTCCGTTTCTTCACCACTGTGAGCAGGTCATCGTGTTGTCCAATGGCTTGTGTGATGGTCTGTCGGACTTCAACGTTGGTGATGTGTTGGGTATAGGAAATGCACAGAAGTCTTCTGTAGCACCTCATCTCCATGCTTTGTATTCTTCGTTGGAGATCTGCTGTGAGGGTCCATGCTTCGCAAGCATATAGGAAGATGGAGATGACCAGAGAGCGCAGCAGTCTTACTTTGGAATGTAGACTGATGGTTCTGTCTTTCCAAATGGGCTTCAACCTTGTCAGGGCAGCAGTTGTTTGTGCGATCCTGGAGAGGACTTCCTGTCGAGACCCATTGTCTGACACAATGGCTCCTAAATATTTGAAGCTGTGCACTGTGTTGAGGGATTGGCCTTGTACTTTGATGTCCGTGTTGATGCCATTGGTGTTGTTGGTCATCATTTTGGTCTTCTCCGCACTTATTTCCATTCCATAAGCTCTGGAGGTGGTGTCAAGCCTCTGTACAAGCTGTTCAAGTTCTTGTTCCTCTCCAGCCAATCCATCAATATCATCCGCAAAACGAAGATTGGAGATTGCTCTGCCCCCTATACTGACTGTGCCTTCGTGATCTGCAAGAGCATCTGACATGATGCGCTCTAGGAAGATGTTGAAGAGTGTTGGAGAGAGTAGGCATCCTTGACGCACACCGATTGTTGTTCTGAACCAGTTCCCGATGACGCTGTTATGGAGGACTGCACTGGTAGCCTTGTCATACAGGCTTTTGATGACTTCTATAATTTTAGGGCTGATGTTGTACACTTTCATGGTTGCCCATAGAGCTGCATGCCAGACTCGGTCAAATGCCTTCTTGAAGTCTATGAACACATGATATAGATGTTGTTGGTGCTGTAGGTATTTCTCACAGATTATTCTGAGGTTGAAAATCTGTTCAGTGGTACTTCGCCCTGCCATGAATCCTGCTTGTTCTTCAGCTATGATTTGTTCAGCTTGTGGTTTCAACCTGTTGAGTATTATTTTCAGGAGGACCTTGCTGGGATGGCTGATGAGGCTGATGGTGCGGTAATTTTCACACTCCTGAAGGTTACCTTTTTTGGGAAGAGTGATGACAAGCGACTGGGTCCATGGTGTAGGCCATTCCCCACTCTGCCAGATCTTGTTGCAGATAATAGTGAGAGCATCAGTCATCGCTTCTCCTCCTGCTTGTAGCAGTTCCGCTGGGATGTTGTCCACTCCCGCTGACTTCCCTTTCTTCAGCGATTGCACTGCTGCCTCAACTTCTTCCCGGAGAATTGGGAGGATTTCTTCTTCTCTGCTCTCGGGACATGCTAGAACTGATGGGTCTTCATTTGGTGTATGGTTGTAAAGGTCAGAGCAGTACTCTGTCCATCTGTCCAAGACTTCTTGTTCTTCTGTAAGGCAAATGCCAGACTTGCTTTGGATAGTGGAGACTTTGGGCTGTTTAACACTTGTCAGCCGCTTCACAGTCTGGTAGGCCTTCTTGCTGTTGTTCTTGTTCAGATTGTTCTCTATTTCCTGGCATTGATCTTCTATCCAGTTCTCCTTTGCTGTGCGCATGCCTTTTCGGATGTCATTGTTGATTTTTCGGTAGACATCAGCTCCCTGTGAGGTGTTCTTTTTCTTTTTTAACTCTCTTCGTTTATCACACAGATCCAAAAGTTCAGGTGTGATCCACGGCTTCTTCTTTGGTCGGCGCTTGCCAAGGATCTCAGTGGCGGCATCTGTTACAGCTGAGTTGAAGGTATTGGTCATGGTGTTGACATCTACTTCGCCTGCCCCCAAAATAAGCAGTGGTGCAAATTTCCCTCCAATTGTGGCCTGAAATATTTTTGCCACCTCCGGGTCTTGCAGTTTGTCCAGGTCGAACTTCAGCCTAGTGCACTTTGCTGTATTTACTCTCTTCAAATGGAGCCGGAAAGACATCATCACGAGATCGTGGTCACTTCCAATGTCTGCTCCTGGAAAAGTGCGTGTCCTGCCAATGTTGATGCTTGATCTGAAGCGTTTCTTGACCATGATGTAGTCGATCTGGTTGTGATGTTCCCCGCCGGGACTGTGCCATGTCCATCGTCTGGATTTTTTGTGGAGACCAAGCGTGTTTGCCAGTACCAGATTGTTGTATCTGGCAAACTCCAATAGCCTCAGACCCCTGTCATTTGTCTCGTTGTTGCAGTGGGGTCCGCATGTGTCTCCCCAGTTGTGGTGCGCATCTTGGCCAACCTTGGCATTCCAGTCGCCTTGCACTATGACTATGTCCTTCTTCGGCACTTGGTCAAGGACCGCCTGTATATTTTCATAAAAATCCTCCACTTCGCTGTCTTCATAGTCTGATGTTGGGGCATAGGCCTGGATGATGGTAATGTTGAAAGGGGTTGCTCTCAGACGGATGGTAATGAGTCTACTGGAGACTGGGCGGCAACCCACGACAGTGGCTAGGATGTTCTTGTGGACCAAGAATCCAACGCCGTGTTCGTGCCTGTCATCTCTACCGCTGAAATAGAGCTTGTGGCCTTTGTCAGTCGTTGTTTCACCTAGGCCTTTCCAGCGCAGTTCGCTGATACCTAGAACGTTCCATCGATAGTGGTCCAGCTCGTGGGCCAGTTCTTCTAATTTTCCTTCCGCAGTTAGGGTCCTGACATTCCAGGTTCCTATGACGATGTTGTTTCTCGTGCGGATCTTGCTAGCTTGTCCATCAGTAGCATACTTTTCACCTCCGTCCTGGTGGCCAACGGAAGGCGCGGTCCTTGTGTAGCCGGGCGACGACCGATCCGGCATGGAATTAGTGGATAGCCTCATCATGTGTTGTGTCTTGGGCAAAAAAGACCTGGCAGGGCCCAATCCTCTCCAGGCTGTTGGCCACAGCCGAAATCCACGAATACAGTGTGGCTCGCCTTGGCCCTGAGCACGTGGTCGTTGAACCTGTAGTAACGTGAGGTTCCTCCGCCCTGGCCGGTGACTTCTGTGTAGAAGACTTTCGCCCAGTGATGCCGTGCTAACATCACCCCTGTTAGTCGCCTCTTACGACACGCCGGGAAACGTTGGGTCTATTCTATTTGCCCGAACCCACAGAGCAAAGTGGGAATTTAAAGCACTAAATTTCCAGAAAGTGGGGATACTATTTATACTGAAACCCCCGGCACTCCAACGGGGGGAACTGTTGCCGCAGTGAATTAGTCATGCCTACAAAGGCAAGAGGTTTTCAACTGGGGCTTTCACTGTTCCCTTTATAGGTTAGAACAATCTACAGTGACAAGATTGCTCATGACCCCAAGGGGTAGCAACAACGCAAAATCAAATCAAAGGTAAATGCACTCTGTTATTGCATTCTTTGCAAAACAAATGATCGGAGCTATCGTGCGCGTCTCAAACGCAACAGTGATCTAATATAGAACACTAGTGCTACGCTGTGTGTCATTACAGTACGTTACACACTTGGAACACAAATTTACACATAAATGTCACTGTGTTTTTAAAAAACTCCGAAATATTTAGAGTGTGGAAATTTTTTTAGCAGTTGATCAAAGGACTTGGATGACGGTGGTAAGGAAGACATGTGCTTGTGCTGCTATTGTCATGTTATATTGAGGAAAGAGCAGAAATTGTGCGATTTATTTGACGTTGCTTGACTGACCGCCTGAATTGTTGGTATTCTGTTATCTCCCGTTGTGGTATTTGTGCTCACTTGTGTAGTGGCTGATTCTTGATGTTAGCTACGGTTATTTGTTACATTGTGGTCAATTATTTATAATCAGTTGGAAAGTTATTGGGTAGTGATGCTGATATAGTATTTGACGTGATTGATGAAGTAGTTGAATGTGTGATTTGTTTTAGCCAAGAGTGTGTAGCGAGAATGACAAATAAAGTATTTAGCAATTGTAGGCAGTCAAGATCAATTGAAGCTTGCGGGTTATCTAATGGCTGAAAATCAAGTAGAAAGTTGACCACAAAAATGTTTACAACCTTAGTGTGAAACGAAAACGACTTGATTTGGTAAGTTATTTATCGTTTTAAGTATTTTTGAAGCCCTTATATTAGTTTCTTAACGGTAAATTTGTTGTAACAAAAATGCAAATATGTGGAAGATGATTTTGACCTATCCTATCCTATCCTATCCTGTCCCGTAACCCGGAGGTCGTAGGGGCACCACAGATGATCGTTTAACCAGCATACTCCATCTTTCTCTGTCCTCAGCAGCCCTGATGGCTTCGCTCAGTGTCAAACCAGTCCATTCTCGAATGTTGTCCTCCCACCTCTTTTTCGGTCTCCATCTTCTTCTACCTCCTTGCACTGTGCCTTGCAGAATGGTCTTTGCAAGGCCTGACGATCTGGTGACGTGGCCATACCATCGGAGTTTCCGTTTTTTCACCACTGTGAGCAGGTCATCGTGTTGTCCAATGGCTTGTGTGATGGTCTGTCGGACTTCATCGTTTGTGATGTGTTGGGTATAGGAAATGCCCAGAAGTCTTCTGTAGCACCTCATCTCCATGCTTTGTATTCTTCGTTGGAGATCTGCTGTGAGGGTCCATGCTTCGCAAGCATATAGGAAGATGGAGATGACAAGGGAGCGCAGCAGTCTTACTTTGGAATGTAGACTGATGGTCCTGTCTTTCCAAATGGGCTTCAACCTTGTCAGGGCAGCAGTTGTTTGTGCGATCCTGGAGAGGACTTCCTGTCGGGACACATTGTCTGATACAATGGCTCCTAAATATTTGAAGCTATGCACTGTGTTGAGGGATTGCAGGGGCGGACGAGGGGGGGGGGTTTCCGGGGTTTCCGGAACCCCCCCCCCCACCCCCCCCCCCCCCCAAAAAAAAAAGAATAAGAAGAAGGAGAGAGAGAAAGAGAGAGAGAGAAAAAAAAAACTTGAAAGGAAACAGATCAATCACCTATATATATCCCATGTATGTATGTATGTGAAATTATAAAAATTTAAATTTAAAAAAAAATAAATATAATATATATATAATTTTTAAAAATTTTTTTGGTACGAGTATTTGACCTCTCTCACAATATGCAAGCCCTCGCAATCTTCTCCCTAAAAAACTTCAATCATTGCAATCATTCTAAAAAATTTCCAGACGAATACCGTCTTTCGTGCTCCACAAAGAGCAAAGCTGGTATTTCCCGTCTTCTGCGACATTCTATTTATTTATTTATTTATTTATTTATTTTATTTTTATTTTTATTTTTTTAAGGGGGGGGGGGGGGGGGAGGGGGCGAGGAGGGGAGTGCGACACGAGCGGAAGAAATGAAAAGAAAGATAACGATATTCCTAATGGATAATATAATGGACTACGACAGGAGTGCCCAATACGTCGATCGCGATCGACCGGTCCATAGGGAAGGCAGTGTGACTGAGTAGCTGAGTAGCAGTAAAAAAAAATTGACGTCAGCCTATTATAAGACTATATATATGTTTTGCATTTTGGTGGTAGGTAGATCCTTTTGGCTTGGTCATTTTAAAAGTACCTCGCATGCTGAAAAAGTCATAGTGTGGGCAACCCTGGCTTACGTTGACGTTTAGCAAAAAGACAAATAGTCAAAGTTCCGTCCCTTTGCTTGCTTATTCCGACTCGCGCCAGCGCTTCAAAATGCCGCTAACGCCGTCGTTGAAGCCCTCCGATTCGAAAGGTGTGGCAAAGCTCAGTACATATTTTGGGAGCAAAGGAGGTAATTATTATTTTGATAATTTAATCTTAAAAGTAAATAACATATCCTATCCTATCCTATCCTATCCCATAACTCGGAGGTCGTAGCGGCACCACAGATGATCGTTTATCCAACGTACTCTATCTTTCCCTGTCCTCAGCAACCCTGATTGTTTCGCTCAGTGTCAAACCAGTCCAGTCTCGAATGTTGTCATCCCACCTCTTTTTCGGTCTCCCTCTTCTTCTACCTCCTTGCACTGTGCCTTGCAGGATGGTCTTTGCAAGACCTGATGATCTGGTGACGTGGCCATACCATCGGAGTTTCCGTTTTTTCACCACTGTGAGCAGGTCATCGTGTTGTCCAATGGCTTGTGTAATGGTCTGTCGGATTTCGTGGTTGGTGATGTTCTGGGTATAGGAAATGCCCAGAAGTCTTCTGTAGCACCTCATCTCCATGGCGCAGAAGCCTTACCTTGGAAAGTAGGCTGATGGTCCTGTCTTTCCAAATTGGCTTCAACCTCGGCAGGGCAGCAGTTGTTTGTGCGATCCTGGAGAGGACTTCCTGTCGGGACCCATTGTCTGATACAATGGCTCCTAAATATTTGAAGCTATGCACTGTGTTGAGGAATCGGCCTTGAACTTTGATGTCCGTGTTGATGCCATGGGTGTTGGTCATCATTTGGTCTTCTCTGCACTTATTTCCATTCAGTAGGCTCTGGAGGTGGTGTCAAGCCTTTGTACCAGCCGTTCAAGTTATTGTTCCTCTCCAGCCAATCCATCAATGTCATCCGCAAAACGAAGGTTGGAGATTGCTCTTCCCCCTATGCTGACTGTGCCTTCGTGGTCTGCAAGGGCATCTGACATGATGCGCTCTAGGAAGATGTTGAAGAGTGTTGGAGAGAGTAGGCATCCCTGACGCACACCGATTGTTGTTCTGAACCAGTTTCCGATGGCGCTGTTGTGGAGGACTGCACTGGTAGCCTTGTCATACAGGCTTTTGATGACTTCAACAATTTTAGGGCTGATGTTGTACATTCTCATGGTTGCCCACAGAGCTGCATGCCAGACTCGGTCAAACGCCTTTTTGAAGTCTACGAACACATGATATAGATGTTGTGGGTGCTGTAGGTACTTCTCACAGATTATTCTGAGGTTGAAAATCTGTTCAGCGGTACTTCGCCCTGCCCTAAATCCTGCTTTCTCTTCGGCTATGATTTGTTCAGCTTTGGGTTTCAACCTGTTGAGTATTATTTTCAGGAGGACCTTGCTGGGATGGCTGATGAGGCTGATGGTGCGGTAGTTTTCATATTCCTGAAGGTTACCTTTTTTAGGAAGAGTGATGACAAGCGACTGGGTCCATGGTGTAGGCCACTCCCCACTCTGCCACATCTTGTTACACATAATGGTGAGTGCGTCGATCATCGCTTCTCCTCCTGCTTGAAGCAGTTCCGCGGGTATGTTGTCCATTCCCGCTGACTTCCCCTTCTTCAGCGATTGCACTGCTGCCTCAACTCTTCTCGGAGAATTGGGAGGATTTCTTCTTCTTCTCTGTTCTCTGGAAATGCTAGAACTGATGGGTCTCCGTTTGGTTTGTGGTTGTTAAAGTCAGAGCAGTATTCTGTCCATCTGTCCAAGACTTCTTGTTCTTCTGTAAGGCATAAGCCACTTGCTTTGGATCGTGGAGACCTTGGGCTGTTTAACACTTGTCAGCGGCTTCACAGTCTGGTAGGCCCTCTCGCTGTTGTTCTTGTTCACACTGTTCTCTATTTCCTGGCATTGAGCTTCTATCCAGTTCTCCTTTGCTGTGCGCATGCCTTTTCAGATGTCATTGTTGATTTTTCGGTAGGCATCAGCTCCCTGTCAGGTGTTCTTTTTTTTTTTCATCTGTCTTCGTTTATCACGCAGGCCCAAACGTTCAAGTGTGATCCACAGCTTCTTCTTTGACCGGTGCTTTCCAAGGGCATCTGTCACAGCTAAGTTGAAGGTGGTGGTCATGGTGTTGACATCTACTTCACCAGCTCCCAAAATGAGCACTGGTGCAAATTTCCCTCCAATTGTGGCCTGAAATATTTCTGTCACCTCCGGGTCTTGCAGTTCGCCCAGGTCGAACTTCAGCCTAGTGCGCTTTGCTGTGTTTACTCTCTTCAAGTGAAGCCGGAAAGACATCATCACAAGATTGTGGTCACTTCCGATGTCTGCTCCTGGAAAAGTGCGTGTCCTGCCAATGTTGACGCTTGATCTGAAGCGTTTCTTGACCATCATTAACATTTCTCGAGTAAGTCCCTTTAATAGAATTTTGGAAACCCTCCCCCAAAAACTAACTGATCCGCCCCTGGATTGGCCTTGGACTTTGATGTCCGTGTTGATGCCATTGGTGTTTTTGGTCATCATTTTGGTCTTCTCTGCACTTATTTCCATTCCATAAGCTCTGGAGGTGGTGTCAGGCCTCTGTACCAGCTGTTCAAGTTCTTGTTCCTCTCCAGCCAATCCATCAATGTCATCCGCAAAACGAAGATTAGAGATTGCTCTACCCCCTATTTTGACCACTACTTTAAAATCGTCACTAACAGTTGACTCTTGATGATATGTTCATTAAAGTTATGAAACTGATGGAACCCTCATATATTGTAATACCTTTCTAGTGACATTACATTACATTACATGATTATTGGTTTAGGTCCAGCGGACTCTTCCGAGCCAAATCAGGACCATTTTTAGTGACACCAAAAAGCAATCATTATGACTCCAACCCTTCGTTTGTTTCTCCATCTTAACAAATATTCTTGAAATGCTAAGTAAAATCTCGAGAGAAAAAACAACAACTAAGTTTCATAGAGAACGAAACCGGAAATCGTGCCCATTTGGGGTTCAAGCTACCTAGAAAACTTCACCATTTGAGAAGTTAGCTGTATCCGAGCGGAAAGTGGTGAATAGAGATAATTCTCATATTATTTGCAGCAAACCAAAGTAAATTATTATAACATTTAATTAGGGGGTAGGCGGGTGGAGGGAGTAGACGGTGTGGGTGGCGAGGGTTACATTGTACATTAATTGTCAATTTAAGTTATTTTGGTACATAGAACATATTTCCGGACATTTTCCATTCCTAGTTTTAATGTGACTCGTAGGTAAATGCGCATGCAATTGCGCTTGCGCAGAATGGCGTGTACGTTTTCGACCAATCAGCTACTAAATGCACGTGCAATTGCATGTGCATTTTTACGTGCAGTTGCACGCGCATTTGACGCTATCCGCTCTCCATAGGTTTTTTTTAAAAAAACGCAAGAGATGTGTGATTGCGAACTTCGTAAAACAAGTATCAGTGAAGAGTAAACCGATTATGAAAGCGTAAGTGTTTACGAAGATCGCGAGCAGCCGAAACGTGTCTTAAAGTGTTGCACACGAAGCTTACAGAATACAGAATACCTAATTGTTCTCATAAAAGTCAAAGTTTGTTCAAAAATTTAAAAAACCCAATGACATTATTAAAATATATTATCATAAAACCATAAAATCTGAAATAATGACGTTAATTTTACATTGATTAAAATTTGTCTAAAATGACACTCTACTCACCACACACTACTGTACATTACATGTACAGTAAGAACAAGTCAATATGTACAGAATATCTATCAATCTATCTATCTATCTATCTATCTATCTATCTATCTATCTATCTATCTATCTATCTATCTATCTATCTATCTATCTATCTATCTATCTATCTATCTATCTATCTATCTATCTATCTATCTATCTATCTATCTATCTATCTATCTATCTATCTATCTATCTATCTATCTATCTATCTATCTATCTATCTATCTATCTATCTATCTATCTATCTATCTATCTATCTATCTATCTATCTATCTATCTATCTATCTATCTATCTATCTATCTATCTATCTATCTATCTATCTATCTATCTATCTATCTATCTATCTATCTATCTATCTATCTATCTATCTATCTATCTATCTATCTATCTATCTATCTATCTATCTATCTATCTATCTATCTATCTATCTATCTATCTATCTATCTATCTATCTATCTATCTATCTATCTATCTATCTATCTATCTATCTATCTATCTATCTATCTATCTATCTATCTATCTATCTATCTATCTATCTATCTATCTATCTATCTATCTATCTATCTATCTATCTATATCTGAAAGCTGATGTGAAAATTTTGTATAATACTTATTGTTTCACATTTCTGCTCCCGATTTTTATTTGCTCACGTACCCACTTATTGTATGTCTACAGGCCGGAGGCCTAATTCCTTTTGACTGAATAAATTTCTTGTTCTTGTTGTTCTTGTTCTTGATCTTGATCTTGTTCTATCTATCTATCTATCTATCTATCTATCTATCTATCTATCTATCTATCTATCTATCTATCTATCTATCTATCTATCTATCTATCTATCTATCTATCTATCTATCTATCTATCTATCTATCTATCTATCTATCTATCAATCTATCAATCTATCAATCTATCTATCTATCTATCTATCTACCTACCTACCTACCTACCTACCTACCTACCTACCTACCTACCTACCTATCTATCTATCTATCTATCTATCTATCTATCTATCTATCTATCTATCTATCTATCTATCTATCTATCTATCCATCTATCTATCTATCTATCTATTCAATGTTAGCCAACACGAACAGAGAAACAAATAGAATTAGGCTACTATAGATTAATGCAATGTACTGAAACACAAAATGGGGCAGGCAACCGGCAATTGAAAACGTAAACAATAACCGCTGCGATAGCATCCCTTCACAGGAGAGTGAGGGAGGTGTTGAGATAAGGAATCGATCAGAAACCCATTGGATTAGGTCAAGTCGAGAACTATCACATCTCATCAGACGCTGACGCTCCCGACGTAAGCAATTTACACTTAGCACCTCTTCTGGCCCAGAGGACATTTCTGAGGGAGCGGGAGTGAAGAGTCGACAGGTGAGGGTCTTGTGTAGGAGAGAAGGGGACTCAGGGTCCGGGTAAGACAAGAGGGTCGGGAAAGAAAGAGTTAGTATGTATATGTTATGTGGGAGGGGCGAGATATGAAATAGGTTGCGACAATCTCGTTTTAGTGAACGTGGTATATCAATACTTTCCCAGGTGGAAGGAAAAAAATGACGTGAATCTATGAGGAAAAATGAAAGATCCTAGTCCCTCCCCCCCCCCACCCCGCCCTCCAATCCACCCTTTCATTCCGATCTTCAGAGATCCAAGTTCTACTTCTTCAATACAATTACTAGAAAGTATAGGTGTAAAGTATCGACGCGTGAACAGGATGAGTCCAATCCAATCCAATTCAACAATACAATCCAATCGAATTTCTACTTGTATGGTGCACAACTCCAAAGCGCAGAGAAATGCTCGGGGAGCAGGGATAGGTGCCAGTTACTACTGTGAAAATATGTAGGTTTTGAGCTTCCGGCGAAAGGAGTACACATTTGCTGAAGATCCTCTGGAATCCTTGTCTGTGTATTGGTTCTGCAATGCACTGCCAAGTACTTGTCATGCTTTTCTGTTAAGAAAGCGAAATACATTAGATTTTCAATTGTTTGCATGAACCTCTTGAAAAGTCACTTCCTCAATTTTGTTTTCTATTTTGATAATCCTCTTATAGCCTTCGGATGAGAGCATAAACAGAAGTCTTGTCTCTGCACGCACGCATTTCATGGCACGGATTTTAAAGATTCTGACACTCAATTCGTAGACGGGTGAATGCCGGCAACACAAATACACCCAGCTAAAACGATGTCCCTTCTCCCCTATATCATACCCGGTCGACCAGGTTTGCGCTGAGTTGTCTGGCCATCAGACAATGCGCCAAAGATCTGCAAGTGAGCGACTCTGGCGGCATGAGTTAGATCCTGTATCAGCCAGCGCCTTCGCAAGCTCATCAGCTGGAAAAGCGCGAAAGAAGAACGATGAAATAAATAAATAAATAAATATGTTAATCTGTAGCCTACTTTTCTGGCAGTACAGGTACTATATGTACATTAAGCCATCAGTACAACTTATGTTAATCTGATGAATAAAATTTGATACAACAACAGTACATTAAACCTACTTTGCATGGCCAATCTCACTGATCTCCGTTTCAAACAGAATATTTTCCTTGAAAAAAAAAACAACTGTAAAACCACGCATTTTTAAACTATATCAATAGTAATTACTCAGTAGACTGCTCCAGTCTGAGCACATCCTCGCAGCATGGATTTGCGCTATACAAATGGGACTTTGGGTTGGGATTCCTGGGTAGCGCTTTGAATATGATCCTTCGTCCATGCGATGTTTTGACATGCTGTTTTGCTTGCTGCAAGTCATGCACGAAAGGAGACAGCAGAATCAATAATTATGATGGATGCCCTTATCTGTGCTTGACCCCAGAAGAATAGTAGAACTTTTTTTTCTCCCGATATATTTAGTGTCCAGACCGTCGTATATATTCTTCATGCTACAAGATCATACTCTTCTTTTAGCCTGTTTCTACATAGAACGTTTCTATCTTTCTAGTTTCTGGACGTAATTGTGCTAAAACGATAAACGCACGCATTGGTAAAAAAAACAACAACAACTAATATTATATAATTTTTATATAACGCTATGCCATATAACCAGGTTCAACGCGCTCATTCACACACAGTCATGTCAAACTACTCATATACAAAACAATGTAATCGCAAATTACAACATTCGAGGCAGTACAACATCACTCTGTCACATTCTGCCAAAAAGTAGATTTATTAACACCTGGAGAAAAACAACAGGTTTAGAGCGGAAATTCCACACGAAACAAATGTGTCTTTAGTTTTTAATTGAAAGAGAGAAGAATTGGAGCGTTTCTCAAAGTCAGAGAGTATAGAAGCTACGTAACTGAAAGAGCTTCTTCCAAACCGCTTGAGATTCGTTCTGGGTACCTAAGTTATGTTTTTTTCCGAAAAGGACCTTAAGGACCTTAAGGTTGATATATGTGGTGAGGAATGCCGACAGATACGGTGGCAGTGACGCTTCAAAATGGCGGTAACAGAGGATCTAGGACGGCAAGTTGGTATTGAATACGAAAGTTTCAGTGGAATTATTTTTAGAGTTACAAATAAAATAATGAGCGTATTCGAATTCGTTATATAAACAATAATTGGTGGCTCTAAGTACTCTCCAGACTTTTTTCTGTAAGGCATATGCAAGACTTGCTTTGGATCGTGGAGAACTTGGGCTGTTTAACGCTTGTCAGCCGGTTCACAGTCTGGTAGGCATTATTGCTGTTGTTCTTGTTCAGACTGTTCTCTATGATCTGGGTGTGATGCTCTCCGCCGCCTGCCATGTCCATCGTCTGGATTTTTTGTGAAGACCAAGCGTGTTTGCCAGTATCAGATTGTTGTATTTGGCAAACTCCAAGAGTCTCGGACCTCTCTCATTTATCTCGTTGTTGCAGTGGGGTCCACTTGTGTCTCCCCAGCTGTGGAGCGCATCTTGGCCGACCTTGGCATTCCAGTCGTCTCGCACTATGATTATGTCCTTCTTTGGCACTTGGTCAAGGACTGCCTGTAGCACAGGCGCTTGTATCAGGACACGCGAGCGCCTATGCCTGTGACGCGTCTCCCTTTGGTTATCTATTATAGATAACCAAAGGGAGACGAGTCACATAGGCGCTCGCGTGTCGTGATACAAGCGCCTGTGGCCTGTAAAGTTTCATAGAAATCCTCCACTTCGCTGTCGTCATAGTCTGATGCTGGGGCATAGGCCTGGATGATGGTGATTTTAAAAGGGGCTGCACTTAGACGGATGTTAATGAGTCTACTGGAGAGTGGGTGGCAACCCATGGCCTTGGCTAGAATGTCCTTGTGGATCATGAATCCAACGCCGTGTTCGAGACCGAAAAAGAGGTGGGAGGACAACATTCGAGAATGGACTGGCTTGACATTGAGTGAAGCCATCAGGGTTGCTGAGGACAGAGAAAGATGGAGTATGCTGGTTAAACGATCATCTGTGGTGCCCCAACGACCTCAAAGTTACGGGAACGGACAGGATAGTATAGGATAGGATTTGAAGTACTCTCCCCCTAAACCCTTTTTAGTTCCGTTTTCTGACACATTTCTGATATATATGTTGTAGGAACTCATAAGGAACATATAGCATACTACATGTATTCTTGTTTCTAGTGTCGGTTTATCAGTTAAACACAAGCTTAATACGTGTTTTGTAAATATGATGTTATTTTTGTTGTTATTGTTGCTGTTGTTTTTAATTGAAATCTTCGGTAATATATTTGGCCTTCATCTTGCAACATTTTCGGTTGGAGGTTCATATTATGCAGTTTATCAATTAACCATACGAACATTGGATTGAACAAAGAAGCCGTGTTTTGGAAATCTTCATGAACGCATGAATGGTCTTTATGGTGCAACATTGTACAGTTGATGTTCGTGTCAGCCTCCTGGCGGTACTGTTTGTCCTGGAGCAGTAAGCCATCATCGGTGACATCAGACAGGGATCCAATCTTTCCTTCTAAGAAAAATCACTTCGCTTCAAGGAAGAACAACACAAAAAGGTGGGGGGAGGGGTGGGGTGTGAAGGTAGGGGGGGGGGGGGAGTAGCTTGCAAACGGACGCAACGGAGCACGAGGAGAAAAGAGAACAGAGCATGATGGAAGAAAGAAAAGAAGTGGAAAATGCAATATGAGACAAGAAAATGGGGAAACAAATGGACAGACAACATAACAGGCAGCAACGCGAATCTTTTTTTTTCTTTCTCTTGGTTTCCAGGCGGTTTTATTACACATCAACCATGACTGACTGCACTTTCCCTAGCTGTGTGCATTGGCACAGAAATGCCTGGTGTAGCACAGGCCAAGAACTCTGAGACAACTTACATAGTCCATACACGATCATTATTATGGACACGGACTGGCCGAAAATAATTGTCAATACCGATGGAATCGACGCTATGATATTATTGATTTTACAGAACGGATAACTCTGTGCTTTAATGAAGATTTCCTTCTCTCACTCCCAACCTCCCTTTCTCACCCGTGCCCAATACTTAACGTTATAACTGTTTTTATTGTTGTCGTTTTTGTTTATATTTTTTTAGTTCCCGAGCTTTAAGCTCAGCTCGGGAACTATTGTTTTTGGCTTTGTCCGTCCGTCCGTTGTCCGGCCTCCGGGAGGTGCTATTTACGCACTTTTCTCTGAAAGTAATGGACGAATTTCTGTGAAATTTGGTATTTAGTTAGGAAATAGTGAACCCTACCAGATAACTAAAAAGTATGCATATTGGTTGATGTCATCATGATGACATCATAATTTATAGTTGTTTGTTTTCTAATCCTAAGTACTCTTAAACTACTGGAGTGATTTCGTTCAAGTTTGGTATGTGCTTAGACTTTACTTGTACCTCCAGAGTAAAACCAAGCTTACCCAAATCGAGTGACGTAATCATCGTAACGTCATTAAAAAAAATGTAATAAAAAAAATATCCTATTTAATTAGAATGTACAGATGCCTTGACCCTTAAACAAAACTATGGTATCTTGAGTGACGTCATCGTGTGACGTCATCACAATGACGTCATACTTGGTTTTGTTCCTAATTCTTTTTTCTCTCAAACTACTAGAGGGATTGGGTTTAGTTATACTTCGACTTTCCCTATGCCTCTGGGGAGATAACGTGATTAAGATGGCGAAGCAAACACGGAAAATGATTGTCCATCAAAGACATAGCAATGACCAAAACAAGGCGTCAGAGCTCTAGACCCCGCAGTACATTTTGTGATCGAAAAGGCGGTAGGTTTGGCGAAAGGAGCTACTTGAAGAAAGATGCGGTCACTGACACTGATGGACTTCACGACGACAACGAACAAGATAAGGTCGTACTTTTTGAACTAAAGTCAGTGGTTTGCCAACTTCGCGACCAAATAACATCGTTAGAGGTCATCGTGCGCGAGCAATCCGAAGTGATCTCTAATCTAACTCGCGCAGTTATGACAAAAATCGACGCTGTCCAAAAGAGCCGAGGCAGTCTGCTCGCCCTCGCCAACCCCAACCACAGGGCTACTACAACTGGATGGGACAATGACAGAGACAATTCTAGATTTGGGTAGACTTTTAGCATCTCATGTTGTTTTGTGGGACACGGTGACTCTTTGATCTATATTTCATCTGTTAAAATTTTACACGTGACGCTGATTGCTGAATATTTCTTAACTAGATAGTGATAGTTGCTAATAATATTTATTAAATGTTATTGTTACTAACTACAAATAGTTTACTAGATGGACAGACATCATGAATAAAAAGACGCAAAATGTAAACTTTTTACAATGGAATTGTCGCTCGAAAGCCACGCATTTCAGTTTGAGCATATTGTGATTTAGCTTTACACTCTCTACATGTGTCACCGAAGAGGCTTCCCAAAATTCCTTTTATTACTTTTATAAACCCCCACTTTATAGCTATAATAAGAACACGGGGATGGAGCAATCAGCTCTAAAAAGATAGGTATATCTGGAATAATATATCAGTTCTTTAAAACATTTTTTATATCAGATATATACAACCGTGTTGGTAAGATGTATTCCTTTTTCGTGAAGATTGACATGGGTATTCCACAAAGTTATATAGTTGCTCCAATTTTATTTTATTTTCTTATTTATAATCTTCCAAAAGTTATGTCAAAACATTGTAATGTTGTGCGATATGCAGATAATGTAGTTATCTGGGTTAATATTAATTTAAAGATAAATACTTGCAAGATAATTGTAAACTATGTGCAAACATTAAATCAGATCGAACTTACTAAATACATTGAATTTATTTATTATAGAAAACTATCTTCAGTTATTTGAAAAAAACCTGTCTAATGTTGTTCAATAATGGTGCAATAACAGTGTTTGCCTAAATTAGAACTAAATGGAAAATTTCCTAATTATTAACAACATGTACAGTTTTTGGATGTATATTTTACTCCAAAACTAAAATGAAACGATCATATTCGATATTTAATATAAAACAATTAGTAAAATACAAATTTTTTTTTTAATTACTATGTGTACAACACGGATTTAAGACACAAATACGTTACTTCATTTGGCAATATACTGTAGTTAGTGAAGTCAGTACATAGTTACTGACAAGAACTGGTCCTGATTTGGCTCGGAAGAGTCCGCTGGACCTAAAGCAATAATCTTGTATTGTATTGTACTGACAAGAAGTATATTTTTAACATCAAATTCATTGTTAAATAAGCTGCAAAGCATTGACAGCAAAACAGTGAAAATAGGGTTATGTGTTCGAGTACATTCAAGTACAGTAAATTCATATAAATAAAGCATGTTTGTTATATTTTCTTGAACAACACAAATAATCAGTTGCAAAATATGTTTTCAGAAGTTTACCCGTACCAAATTCTGTTTCAGAGGAAATATTTATTGACGCTAATGTAAATTTTCCAAAATGTATCGTATATTCAACCAATACTACATTTCACATGTAATATTTTAACAAATTGTGAAATTGACATTTTATCTATTCCTAGCTTCCCTATTATACTACATATTCTGCAATGGGAATATACAAATGCAAAATTTGATATTGTTTATTCGTTTACAAAGAAAATTACAAATGTGCAGTTAGTTGTTACAGAGACTAGGGAGCATGTAGAAAAACAATATTCTAATTATTAAAAATCTATACTGATGGCTCAGTTTTAGAATCATCAGATGTTGGCGCTTGAATTGCAATTCCCGACTTAAAATTTCAAAACTCGTATTATTTTGGTAAGAATGTCTCAATATTTAAGCAGAATTGTACGTAATCCTTATGGCTTTAAATATAGTTTGTAACTATCCAATTGCTTTCTTTATCATTCTTATATGTGTTGATTCAAAATATGTTTTTTTATTCTCTGCAACATTGGTCTTGTAAAACAAGAACTGATTTTTTAAAAAAAAATTAAATCTTTAATACAATATATTATATCTAAAGGTATTGAAGTTACCTTTCGCTGGATTCCTTCTCATTCCGGCATTTATTGGAATAGGCGAAACAAGGAGCAATGAAAGCCTATTATTCTATTACATATAATAATATAAAACCTTGGTTATCTGAATTATTATCGTTATTAGAAAATTATTCATATTCTAAACTACCTTACAATAAGAAGGTTGAGAACATTTCTTGTCCATGACATTTATGGAAGCTTATTAATAAGCTAAGAGTAAATTCATGAAACAACAAGTTTTCAAAAAATATTGTTTGTACTTGTTTACATCCAGTATCTGTTAAACATCTTTTATACGTAAAACCCAGTGACTACTAAGTAGTCCTTGGTAAAACTAAACTTATGCAAGTCGAATGACGTAATCATGACGACGTCACATTTTCATTTTAAAAAATCTTTTAAACTTTGTACATAATGAGAGTATACAGTTGCGTTGAGCCTTAATCAAACTTATGTTTACGAAGTGCGGTCATCGTGGTGACCCTGCGTCCGTTCATAGGTGATATTTGTACATTTTTCTCTGAAACTTCTGAACGCATTTCTATAAATCTTGATATATTTTAGTTAGGAACTAGTGAACCCTACCCTACCAGATTTCCTTCCAAACTTCTGGAGGGATTTTGTTGAAGCTTGTTGTATACTTAGACTTGACGTGTTCCTCCAAGATAATATCAAACTAATGCAAATCGAGTGAAGTAACCATCGCGACGTTATTTTTTTAAAATGTTAAAATGTTGAAATAAATTTAAACTTCTTATGTAATTAGAGTGTAAAGATGCCTTGAGCCTTAAACAAAATATATATTTACTGACGTCATCGTGTGACGTCATTATGGTGATGTCATAATTATGTCTTTTTTCTAACCGTTTTCTTCCAAACTACTTGATAGATTTCGTTCACGTTTGGTATGTATTTAGACTTTCCCTATGCCTCCAATATAAAACCAATCTTATGCAAATCGAGTGATGTAATCATGATGATGTCACCTTTTAATTAAAATGTCTTTCTTAACAAAATTAAACTTCGTATGAAATAAGACTGCACAGATGAGTTGAGTTTTAGTCAGAACTTATGTATATCGGGTGAGGTCAACATGGTGACGTCCAAATTTTTTTTTTGTAATCCTATTTTCTCCCAAACTACTGGAGGGATGTCCAGTTCAAGAGCTGCTCCAGGTACTGGTGGATATAGAATTTTACTCAAGCCGTCCGAAGCGCCATCTTGCATACTTGGGCACATCATCTCACGCCTCAATCGTTGTATGTAACTGGCACTCACCCCCTAGGAAATGAGCGTAAGTATCTTTAAAATCCGGGAATAGTATCTTCATAATCCTCTTCTTCATCCTTCTCCTCCAATTTCTTCTCCCTTTTTGTCCTTCTTCTTCTTTTTTATTGTCTGAAGTACACACAGAGAGAGAGAGAGAGAGAGAGAGAGAGAGAGAGAGAGAGAGAGAGAGAGAGAGAGAGAGAGAGAGAGAGAGAGAGAGAGAGGCAGATACAGAGAGACAGCACGCGTTGTTTTATTTGGTTTAGTGAGTCTATTAAAATAATAATTCTGTAAAACATTGAATATTTGTTTGTTTAGGAAAACAAACGAGGAAAGAAAATGACGCAAATCTATCCACTTCAGAAAAGCCAACGTGCAAGGCCATTGTCTATAAACCCGTTTGCATCAAAACTGAGTGTAAATCCTGTTAGACTTCTCGCCGCGTTTCTTTTGCCCTGGCCTGTGATGTGTGTTCATCAAACAAAGGTCCGCATGGATTTGACTGGTGGGGTGTTAGGGACGGTGGAAGATTTTCCCAGGACAAAACGGCTGTGATCATCTTCCATCTCTCCTGGTTCGCTCACGCAAGGAAGATCAGCTCAGGAACGAAAGAGCAGATCATATGTCTGTCACCCTTTCTGCTCCTCCTCCTTCTCTCTCTCTCTCTCTCTCTCTCTCTCTCTCTCTCTCTCTCTCTCTCTCTCTCTCTCTCTCTCTCTCTCGCTCTCTCACTTAGGAATACAATATAAATAGGTTGCACTCGATTTTTGTCCAGCCTTTCTGCAAAATAGGCTTTTCTAGCAATAGCCTTTTACAAAACTGTACTATTTTGGCCATAACTTTATTGCAAAATATACCCTTTTTAAGACATAAGATTAAATCATCTTATTCGTCCAAAAGATATCGTTGGAAAAGTGATTTCCAGCTACGCTAAATAAATAAATAATACAAAATAAAATCGACAAGTTCTTTGAATATAGTAACAAGTTACGATACAATATAAATAACAAAAGAATATAATAAATATAATTCAGTAATAGGCGCAAACGGATAGAAAAGCACAACATTAACTTAGAAAAGTTCGTTTGAATGGATTGTTTCCAAAAGACCAAATTTGAAAACAATACTTAGTTAAGGTATCTAGGCTACAATTTTCAGGGTACCCCATTTTTATTTTAACCAGGAATATATTGCTTCAACTAGACCTAACTAAAGCCTTTTTATGCATTAGCAACAACTGTACTTTTTGTCCTTTTTGAGGAACTCAACTGCACCTCCTTCACAAACGCCTACACATATTTTCTGTACATATACATCTGCACGCAACTTCCTTCAAACAGCCTTTTTTATGTATTGATTTGTTTGTTTTGAAAAGTGAAATCGGGAAACCTTTGTACCGATCGACACCTTAGATAAAAGGTAAGCAAAAGTGTCACCAAAGAGCTTATTACGGAAAGAGGGGGAACTTCCATTATGTCATATACAAAAATGCGAGACGCTTTCACGGATTATTTCCCGTTGCTCGGGCTGGCTATATTTCATCATCTGCTATATGAATGATCTGTGCGTGGTAACTTATTGAGCCTATGCCATTGCAAAAGAACATTTTTATGGCAACGTTTGCAAAAACCAAACTTTTAACCATCATTATTATTAACATTCCGCTACTGCTGTCTTTTTTTTATGTTTACTTATTGACATTTATTAGGTACTTTTATGCTGCTTATGTGTGTATGTCATAGGTTCGTTTTCTGCCCTGGAATTTATTATTTTTTAATCAACGACAGATATTTTATAATTAAAATATGCATGACAGACTGTTTCATTTATCCGAAACTGTGTAAATCCGTAATCGTGAGAGAGAGAGAGAGAGAGAGAAAGTGAGAGAGAGGGGGGTTGGGGGAAGAGAGAGCTCTGTCATTCAATCAATTAATCACAATAAAGCACAATAACAAAATGTTTCACTAATAGTGTGAATTTAATTTATATCAGGTGTCCCCCTAACCCCCAACCCTCTCACTTCCCACATCACTGGCTTAATAACATCAGTCACTTCATGGAAAATAATTAATTAATCAGACAGAACAATCAGAACCTAGACTACAACATTCCACGCAATATAGATCTAATGCGCAGAAATTCACAGATCAGAACAAGAACTTAGTTTCTAATTACATTTTTTCCCCGTTTACACTCAAACGAAAAGGGATTACAACAGATCAAGGACCATTTTTGTGCCTAGGTAAGGGGTTATCTTGCACAGTATTTGATCACGAGGAGAAAACAGACTTAGTCTAATTTAACTTGTTAACATAAGCAGTTTGACGAAGCCAAACTGTCAATGACATCTACTTTTGAAATATAAGCACAAATATAGTCAAACAACCTAGCAATAACGTAAACAGTGAGCGACCTGTTGAACGTAAACTGTCAGCAAGCAAACTGTTTTGGATTTAGCACATAGGTATAACATGAATCATTCAAGACGCTCTCCGATTGTTTTAACACTAACAACACTGCAGCGGTCTTAGTTTAGGCCTACATAAACACAAAAAAATGAAGTTTTTCAATTGCAATTTACCTTTCTTTGTCTCTTGGAAATTTGAAAAAGGACTTGCTGACACAACTTTTCTTGTATCTGGCATTATGGCAATTGATGGCTGTGCAAAAGTCACCGCCCTGTTTCACTCGGTCGCCTTTTGACTTTCTGCCACAAGCCATTTTCAGCATGTCGACAAGTGAGCATAACTCGTACCTTTCGTCTCGCGGTTCTGTACCAAGTTCCCCCTCTTTCTATCATTAAGCTCTTTGGTGTCACTCTGACGCAGTGACGCCAACCACTACCTCCGTTGTCACTTGCATGTTCTTCACATTCCACAAACTGTGTGATTCAATGCAAAAGGATTCATAAAAATTAACATACTCCAACCTCCTTCATCGTAACATCGCTGAAAAACAAACCATTATTTGTCTGTTCGGAGTCTGAAAGACAAAAGCATATTACTAACTTTAATTTTACTACATAATCTTTAAGATGCTGAAGGGAATGGCCCCAAAGAAGAAAAGGAAGAAGAAATAGAAGAAGGAGCAGGAGGAGTATGAAACAATTAAGAAAATCGCACAAAAAAGTCTTCCTCTGCACTCTGCTCCTCCCCATCTCCCGCCTGTTTTTTTTCTCTATCATTAGAAATACTTCCCTCACAATCATAACTTACTTCGTTGTCCACATGGACCTATACACATACACTACTTTTCAATCTCCTATCCTATCCTATCCTATCCTATCCCGTAACTCGAAAGTCGTTGGGGCAACACAGATGATCGTTTAACCAGCGTACTCCATCTTTCTCTGTCCTCAGCAACCATCATGGCTTCGCTCAGTGTCCAGCCAGTCCATTCTGGAATGTTGTCCTCCTACCTCTTCTTCTGCCTCCTTACATCGTGCCTTGCAAGATGGTCTTTGCAAAGCCTGATGCTCTGGTGCCGTGGCAATACCATCGGAGTTTCCGTTTCTTCATCACGGTGAGCATGTCATCATGAGCAATGGCTTGTGTGATGATCTGTCGGACCTTGGCGTTGGTGATATGCTGGGTATAGGAAATGCTCAGTAGTTTTCTGTAGCACCTCATCTCCATGCTTTGTATTCTTCGTTGTAGGTCTGCAGTGAGGATCCATGTTTCGCAAGCGTGTAGGAAGATGGAGATGACAAGGGAGCGCTGCAACCTTACCTTGGAGTGTAGACTGATGGTCGTGTCTTTCCAAATGGGCTTCAACCTTGGCAGGGCAGACGTTGTGTGTGCTATCCTGGAGAGAGCTTCCTGTCGGGCCCCATTTTCTGAAACAATTGCTCCTAAATATTTGAAGCTATGCACCGTGTTGAGGAATTGGCCTTGGACTTTGATGTCCGTGTTGATGCCATTGGTTTTGTTGGTCATTATTTTGGTCTTCTCTGCATTTATTTCCTTTCCAAAAGCTTTGGAGGTGGTATAACGCCTCTGTATCAGCTGTTCAAGTACTTGTTCTTATCCAGCCAATCCATCAATGTCATCCGCAAAACAGAGGTTGGATATTGCTTTAATCCCTATGCTGAATATGCCTTCATGATCTGCAAGGGCACCTGAAATGATGCGCTTCAGGAAGATGTTGAAGAGTGTTGGAGAGAATAGGCATCCTTGACGCACCGCAATTGTTGTTCTGAACTAGTTTCCGATGGCGCTGTTATGGAGGACTGCACTGGTATTCTTGCCATACAGGCTTTTAATGACTTCAATAATGTTAGGGCTGATGTTGTAAATTATACTCTTATGGTTGTCTACAGGGCTGCATCCCAGACTCGGTCAAACGCTTTCTTGAAGTCTACAAAAATATGATATAAATGTTGTTGCTGTAGGTATTTCTCGCAGATTATTCTGAAGTTTAAAATATGCTTGGTGGTACTTCGACCTACCCTGAATCTAGCTTGTTCTTCAGCTATGATTTGTTCAGCTTGGAGTTTCAACCTGTTGAGTATTATTTTTAGGAGGACTTTGCTGGGATGGCTGATGGTGCGGTAGTTTTCACACTCCTGAAGGATACCCATTTTGGGAAGAGTGATGAAAAGTGACTAGGTCCATTGTGTAGTCCATTCCCCACTTCACCAAATCTTGTTACACATAATAGTGAGGGCGTCAATCATCGCTTTACCTTGTGTTTGAAGCAATTCTGCGGGTATGTTGTCCACTCCCGCTGACTTCCCCTTCTTCAGCGATTGCACTGCTGCCTCAACTTCTTCTCGGATAATTGGGAGGGTTTCTTCTTCTTCTGTTTTTGGGACATACTAGAACTGACGAGTCTCCGTTTGGTGTGTAGTTGTAAATGTGGCGGGAGACATAAAAATACCAGTTCGGGTCTGGCCGTGTTCTCAAGAGCATGGCCGAGATTTGGGAGTCAAAAACTCCGGGTCGTGTCCTCAAGGTGGTGACTAAGAGGCGAGAGTCATATACCCCGAATAAGAAGGGCAGCGTCGCCGAGAAGAAAAAGAATTAGAAGAGCAGCGTCACCGAGAAGAAAGAGAATTAGAAGAGCAGCGTCGCCGAGAAGAAAGATAATTAGGAGAGCAGCGTCAAGAAAGAGAAGCGCAGCGTCGCCAAGAAGAAAGAGAGTTCGAGCTGAAGCGTCTTGAAGCTGAGCGTCAGTTCCAGCTAGAAATGGCGCGCATCCAGCAACAGCCGAACGCGCCACATTTTATCAGCGACAACAAGGCTCCAAAATTGCCAGCTTTCGTCGACGGGAAGGACCAGATCGACAGTTATCTGACGAAATTCGAAAGGTTCGCTGAAAGCTCTAACTGGCAACCTCATGACTGGGCAATTCGACTCAGTGCACTTCTGACGGGGCAAGCACTCGAAGTTTATACCAGACCGTCGAACGATGATACCACAAACTACGACGTCTTGAAAGAGGCCCTATTGCATTGCTACAGCTTCACAAAGAAGGGCTACCGTAAACGCTTTCGTGAATGCCGGCCTTTGTCAGACGAGACACCAAAGCAATTTGTGGGGCGCCTGTCGACATACTTACACAAGTGGGTGGAATTATCAGGCGAAGGGAAGTCTTACGATAGTCTCCATGACCTGATCGTGAAAGAGCAATTCCTCAATGCCTATTACAAGGACCTGGCGACCCACTTAGAATTGCAAAAACTGCAGACGCTTAAAGATATGACTGAGGTTGCTGAAAGATATCTCATCGCTCACGGGAAGACGCTGGAGCCACCCAAGGTTACGAAATATTTTCAGAAGACTGGAAACTATGGGAACCAGATCCAGGGAAGTCAGACGAGCCAGAGACAGACGGACTTCACGTCACCTTCCAGGGAAGGGCATTCAAGAGGCTGTTTCACCTGCAATGCTACAGACCACAGAGCTGCTAACTGTCCTCAAAATATAAGTAGCGGACAGCAGAGCAATAAGAACAATGCAGCGGCCGGCAACCGACAGAGACGTTTCTCCAATCGACGGCAAACTAGTAGCTCTGACCATCACGTGTGCGGCGGGAGCGTCATTCTTCCGAGCGAGACCGACCGCACAGCTACTCCTGCGGACGTGCAAGAGTGCATGACCGATGGCCAACTTCTCCTTGCCAACGGGAAATCCATCCCTGTCGTCGCCAGCACAGCTGTGACCGTCAATAACATGCCTGTTTCCAAGGGACGCGTCGGAAATCATGAAGTGGCTGTCCTAAGAGACTCGGGCTGCAGTGGGGTCATCGTCAGAGAAGATCTAATCGCTAAAGAACAGTTCACTGGCGATTCAAAATGGACACTTATGGCCGACAGCAAGTGTGTGAAAGCGCCAGTTGCAAAGATTCAAGTCAGCACCCCTTTCTACAAAGGCGAAGTAGAAGCGGTTTGCGTGAAGAAGCCGCTATACGATTTGATGATCTGGAATATAGACGGCGCGAGACGACCCGACGACCCCGATTCAGAATGGAGTTCTGCCTCAACCCAACGTGTCGAAGTTGTGGAGGAGGATCCATTGCCGTTTCCCGATGGAGACCTTACAGAGCTGCTACAGGATAATGTGGCTACTCCGGCTCATCTCTGCCGACCACAGCGACTCAACCAAAGCTTTTTAGTTTTGAGGTTAGGTCAGCCAGGCTAGCTATAAATAGCTTCTCCGATGCTTACTTTTTTTTTTGTTTCACTGCAAGGGAGGGTGCAGGCAAGCTATAAACAGCCCGCAGCAAGCAAAATTTGAAGGCACTAAACAGTGCTGCTCACATAGGCATTGAGCTGGTGTGCGCGACCCGAGATCGTCGGTGCTGTCACTACTAGGACCCAGGCCAAGAGAGACAAGACGTCTACGCCACTGAAGGTCGCTGACAGCTCCAAAGCCGCCATCGTGGACAGAGATAAACTAATACAGCTTCAGGAAGCTGATGGTACTTTAAACAAGTACAGGAACCGCAACGACCACGTGACCAAGGGCAGTGGCACGGTCTATTTCGAGGTGAGGGGAAAGATACAGTACCGAATCTTCCTGCACGCGAGGGTCAACGGAGGGAAACCACTACGTCAAGTCTTGGTACCGTTACCCCTAAGACGCCAAGTGATGGAAGTAGCTCACGACTCCATCATGGGAGGTCACCTAGGCATCAATAAGACGTCGGACAGAATCCAGGCGGTGTTTTACTGGCCAGGACTTCACGCGGACGTCAGCCATTTCTGCCGATCATGTGACATTTGCTAGAAGACCATACTTCGAGGAAGGGTTCCGAAAGTGCCTATGCAGAGGATGCCTTTGATCGACCGACCTTTCAAGAAGGTGGCCTTAGACTTAATCGGCGAAATAAAACCTCCGAGTGAAGAAGGTCATCGGTGGGTACTGACTTTAGTAGACTATTATTTATTTTTATTTATTTATTTAATCGTTCTTATATAGCGCTTTTCCAGCTCAAGAGCTGCTCAAGGCGCTGGCCGATACAGGATCTAACTCAAGCCGCCCGAGGAGCCACCTTGCAGCCTTTGGGCGCACCGTAATAACGCTCCAGACAACTGAGCACAATCCTGGACAGCCAGGGATGGGGGAGAAGGACCTAGGTGCATGCTGGGTGTGTTCTTGTCACCGGCACTCACCCGACTAGGACATGAGCGTCAGGATCTTTAAAGTCCGTTATGATGGAATGTATGCGACACAGACTAGACCTCGGTTTATACTCTCATCCGAAGAAGTAGGAAACGGGAGTAAAGTGTCTTTCCCAAGGACACAACACAATGCCCCGGCCTGGGCTCGAACCCGGGACGTTATCCGCAAGCCAAAGCTCTACCATTAGGCCACCGTGCCTCCCATAGTCAACTTTTGGGCCTCGGTACCCGGAAGCCGTGCCTCTGAAGACGATTGACACTGAAACTGTAGCAGAGGCGCTGGTGGACACGTTCAGCAGACTTGGAGTGCCTGAAGAAATCCTGACAGACCTCTGGGCACAGTTCGTCTCTGACTGCATGAAGGAGGTCAACAGACTGCTGAGCATCCGGCATTTGACTACGACACCCTACCATCCAATGTGCAACGAGTTCGTCGGAAAGTTCAATGCTACGCTGAAGTCCACCCTGAAGAAACTGTGCAGCGAGCAGCCCAGACAATGGCATCGCTACATCAACGCCTTACTTTTCGCCTACATAGAAGTACCGCAGAAGTCCACCGGCTTTTCTCCGTTCGAGCTGTTGCACGGAAGAACCATCGGAGGGCCGATGTACATCCTGAAAGAACTGTGGACGATAGAAGTAGACACCCCAGAGGTGAAGAACAGCTACCAGTACGTGTTTGAGCTACGGGAAAAGGTGGAGAAAACTCTCGAGATAGCCAGAGAAAACCTGAAGAAGTCCCAGGACTGTGGAAAGCACTACCACGACCGTAGGGCTGTGAACAGGAAGTTCAAACCTGGCAAGAAAGTGCTGGTGCTGCTACCTACCGATCAAAATAAGTTGCTGATGCAGTGGAAAGACCCGCATGAAGTGGAGACCGTGGTGGGGATCAACGACTACAAGGTGAAGGTCGGCCAGCATACCAAGATATACCACGCCAACCTCCTTACGTTGTACGTGGAAAGGCCATCAGAAACTATACACGCAGCAACGGCAGCCGAGATCGACGACAGCTTTGACAGCGAGGAACTGTTGGAACTTGGGGACTTCCACAGCAAAGAAGGCATCGATGATGTTAAGCTAGGACCAAACCTGACGGACGGTCAAAAGATGGAGCTCAAAGACCTTATGGTCGAGTTTCCCTATAACTTCAATGATGTCCCAGGCTCTACAACTTTGGTCGAACACGAAGTCCACCGTACTTCAAATATTCCCGTTCGATCCAAACCCTTCCCGATCCCTTTCAAGGCCCGTGAATCCTTGAAGAAAGACATCGATGAGATGCCGAAGATGGGCATCATCAGGGAGTCCAGTTCCCCCTATGCGTCCCCTGTCGTGGTCGTGAAGAAGAAGGACGGAAGCAACAGAGTATGCATCGACTACAAGAAGGTTAACAAGATCACCGTCTTCGACTCTGAGCCGATGCCTACTGCAGCAGACCTCTTCCGCCAATTATCGGGGAGTAACATCTTCTCAAAGATTGACATCAGCAAGGGTTATTGGCAAGTTCCAGTGCGTCAACAGGGCATACCAAAGACTGCTTTTAAAACTCCTAGTGGGACGTACGAGTGCATAAGGATGCCCTTTGGCGTGGTCAACAGCGGAGCTACCCTGAAAAGAGGAATGAGGAAGATGCTCAAAGGGATGGACAACGTCGTGTGTTACTGGGACGACCTGCTAGTCCACACCCACACCTGGGAAGAACATCTGCAGACCTTGAGAGAGCTCTTCACCGTCTAACAGAAGCTAACCTGACCGTGAGATCCAGTATGTGCATTCTGGGAACTGACAACGTCTACTTCATCGGACATTCGATGGAAGAATGGAGCAATAGAGGATGCACCGACTCCAGGAAAGCCCACAAGATCACTGTCTTTGACCCTGGGCCGATGGCAACCGTAACGGACGAGGGCGTCGTTTCCTTGCGGATGAAAGAACATTGATTCTGTGTGGTTGAACTGAGAACATTGACAGTATCCGGACAGACTGAAATAAGTTTTAATTCTGGACTTTGTTTGCGCACTGCGTCTCAACGTTGTTGAAAGACATTAAGTAAATTTCTTCTTGTGTAGGGGGTTATGTTACGTTTGCGACGCGCACGATAGTACGTGCGAGACGCGCACGATAGATCCGATCGTTTTGTTTTGCAAAGCATTCAATAACAGTGTATTTACCTTTGATTTGATTTTGCGTTGTTGTTAGAAGAAGCTTGCTATAATGTTCATAATTTTCGTTGGTCGATGTTATTGGAGAATTTTCTAGGATTGCTTGTTTATTATCGATCGAAGCGTCTAGATAGATCTACTGGTAGCCGAGACATTCTTGGACCCTAAAGAAAGTTGTATGGCTAAGACAGTGATGGCGAATTTTATCCTGATTGGTTATAATTGCGTCATGCTGGAATCTTCGAACGTTCTCTAGAGTATAGAGAAACTATATATGTGCCGCACTGTTTGAGAGTGAGAGGTGAGGAAAAGGGAGAAAGTGGAAAAAGCGATTGTATGCAGTTGTTGATGTACGCTGAATAAAGTTGGAAAACTTCATACGACGACTCCTGCCTTTTTGCTAAGTGAACAGGTTGCGTGGATAAACGAATCCGAGTTACACTTATCAGGATTCAAGCATCGGGACTGACTTAACTACTGATAAAAAATTTAAAAAAAAAACAACAACGAGTGTAACAGTCTGGCAGGCCTTTTTGCTGTTGTTCTTATTTCAGACTGTTCTCTATGCCTGGCATTGATCTTCTACCCAGTTCTCCTTTTCCTTGCGCATGCCTTTTTGGATGTCATTGTTGATTTTTTAGTAGGCATCAGCTTCCTGTGAGGTGTTCATTTTCTTTTTCATCTCTCTTCGTTTGTTATAGAGGTTAAAAAGTTCAGGTTTCTTCTTTGGGCAATGCTTGCCAAGGATCTCAGTAACGGCATCTGTCACAGCTTAGTTAAAGGTGGTGTTCCTAGTATTGACATCTACTTCACCAGGTCCAAAAATGATCAGTTGTGCAAATTTCCCTCCAAATGTGCCTTGGAATATTTCTGCCACCTCCGGGTCTTGCAGTTTGTTAAGGTCGAACTTCAGTCGGGTGCATTTTGCTTGTGTTTACTCTTTTCAAGTGGAGCCGGAAAGACATCACGAGATCGTGCTCCTGGAAAAGTGCATGTCTTGCCAATGTTGATGCTTGATCTGAAGCGCCTCCTGACCATGATGTAATCAATCTGGTTGTAATGGTCGCCGCTGGGACTGTGCCAGGTCCATCGTCTGGATTTTTTGTGGGGTCCAAGCGTGTTTGGCAGTAACAGATTGTTATATCTGGCAAACACCAAGAGTCTCAGACCCTAGGTCATTTCTTTCCGTGTTTGCTGTGGGGTCCACATGTATCTCCCCATTTGAGGTACGCATCTTGGCCAACCTGGGCATTCCAGTCGCCTTGCACTATGCTATGACTATGTCTTTCCTCGACACTTGGTCAAGGACAGCTTGCAGATGTTCATAGAAATACAGCCGAAATCCACGAGTACAGTGTGGCTCGCCTTGGTCCCGAGCAAATGGTCATTGAATCTAATGTAACGTGAGGTTCCTCCGCCCTGGCTGGTGACTTCAATGTAGAAGACTTTCGCCCATTGATGCCGTGCTAACATCACCCCTGTTAGTCGCCTCTAACGACACGCCGAAACACGCTGGGTCTATTTTATTCAGTGCCCGAACCCCATACTTCATAAAATCGTTCGCTTCCTGTAACCGAATTTTAGTGAAATGTAACTTATGCACGCCATATCATTATTCACGTTCTAAACATTAGCGTAAGAGCATATTCCACTTTTGTTTTTACTCCTCTCTATTATCTGTCTTGAGGAAGACAAACGGGGCCAAGAGAGAATAAAAAAATCTCGGTCAATGGAATACAAACTGCTTTGAGGGGACACTGAAAATAGGAAAGAAGATTAGAAGCAATAGAGTGTACAACTTTTGTAACCGAAGGTAAAAAGAGGAGGATATCTTATAGATTTAGATGGGGTGGGGGAGAGGAGGGGAGGAAGGTAGAGGAGAGGGGTGGAGGAGGAGAGGTGTGTGTGCAGAATCAACGAAACAAGTCAAAAGGGCATTTGCGTGCTAGTATGCAGAAAATGATACAACCAGAAAACTTAAAAGTTTTTCAGGGGCCAAAGAAATTATGGAGCAGTAAATGTGTTGCTTTAAGCGAGGAGGCGTAAATGGACTAATACTGGGGGAAGAGGGAACAGGGGGGAAAAGTTATAAACTGATAGAAAAACTTAGAAGAACTAGAAAAAGTTCAACGAAGGCTAATTAGTAGAGCACAAAGGTTACTAGTTCAATAGGTGGTCTAGGTTGAAAAGAAATTTAAGTCGCGGATAAGGTTTTAAGAAAATATCCCAGCATGCAGTTGACACAAATCCATGCACGGAATTGAGGCAGGCACACAAATTTAGAATAACTAGAAAGAAAATGGTTCCTGGAAGGCTAATTAGAAGGGCACAAAGGTTACTAGTTCAATAGGTGGTCAAGGTTGAAAGGAAATTTAAGTCGCGGACAATGTTTTAAGAAAATATCCCAGCATGCAGGTGACACAAATCCATGCACGGAATGGATGCACAAAAATTAAGTAAAAATTAACTCTACTGGTGAGAGTTGACCACAAGGTAATCATACAACTGTGCACTTCTGCTGCACTAGACCATTCTATACATGAGAAGGGAGATGCTCATTTCGTGTATGAAAAAAGTCAAACGGATATCCCTTGAAAACTGCATGTTAGACCGACTGGTCGTGGTACCCTGTATGACAGTTTAGAAGTAACATGATATAGATGTTGTTGGTGCTGTAAGTATTTCTTGCAGATTATTCTGAGGTTGAAAATCTGTTCAGTGGTACTTCGCCCTGCCCTGAATCCTGCTTGTTCTTCAGCTATGATTTGTTCAGCTTGGGGTTTCAACCTGTTGAGTATTATTTTACAGGAGGACCTTGCTGGGATGGCTGACGAGGCTGATGATGCGGTAATTTTCACATTCTTGAAGGCTACCTTTTTTGGGAAGAGTGATGACAAGCGACTGGGTCCATGGTGTAGGCCACTCCTCACTCTGCCAGATTTTGTTGCAGATAATGGTGAGTGCGTCAATCATCGCTTCTCCTCCTGCTTGAAGCAGTTCCGCGGGTATATTGTCAACTCTCGCTGACTTCCCCTTCTTCAGCGATTGCACTTCTTCTCTGTTCTCAGGACATGCTAGAACTGATGGGTCTCCGTTTGGTGTGTGGTTGTAAAGGTCAGAGCAGTACTCTGTCCACCTGTCCAAGACTTCTTGTTCTTCTGTAAGGCATATGCCAGACTTGCTTTGGATCGTGGAGACCTTGGGCTGTTTAACACTTGTCAGCCGCTTCACAGTCTGTTAGGCCTTCTTGTTGTTGTTCTTGTTCAGACTGTTCTCTATTTCCTGGCATTGATCTTCTATCCAGTTCTCCTTTGCAGCGCGCATGCTTTTTCGGATGTCATCGTTGATTTTTCAATTAGCATCAGCTCCCTGTGAGGTGTTCGTTTTCTTTTTCATCTCTCTTCGTTTATCAGACCGAGTCTGGAATGCAGCTCTGTGGGCAACCATGAAAGTGTACAACATCAGCCCTAACATTATTGAAGTCATTAAAAGCCTGCATGACAAGGCTACCAGGGCAGTCCTCCACAACGGCGCCATCGAAAACTGGTTCAGAACAACAATCGGTGTGCGTCAGGGATGCCTACTCTCTCCAACACTCTTCAACATCTTCATAGAGCTCATCATGTCAGATGCCCTTGCAGATCACGAAGTCACAGTCAGCATAGGGGGAAGAGCAATTTCCAACCTTCATTTTGCGGATGACATTGATGGATTGGCTAGAGAGGAACAAGAACGTGAACAGCTGGTACAGAGGCTTGACACCACCTCCAGAGCCTATGGAATGGAAATAAGTGCAGAGAAGACCAAAATGATGACCAACAACACAAATGGCATCAACACGGACATCAATGTCCAAGGCCAATCCTTCAACACTGTGCATAGCTTCAAATATTTAGGAGCCATTGTATCAGACAATGGGTCCCGACAGGAAGTCTTCTCCAGGATCGCACAAACAACTGCTGCCCTGGCTAGGTTAAAACCAATTTGGAAAGACAGGACCATCAGTCTACATTCCAAGGTAAAACCGCTGTGCTCCCTTGTCATCTCCATCTTCCTATATGCTTGTGAAACATGGACCCTCACAGCAGATCTACAAAGAAGAATACAAAGCATGGAGATGAGGTGCTACAGAAGACTTCTGGGCATTTCCTATACCCAACACATCACCAACGACGAAGTCCGTAAGACCATCACACAAACTATTGGACAACACAATGACCTGCTCACAGTGGTGAAAAAACGGAAACTCCACGTCACCAGATCATCAGGTCTTGCAAAGACCATCCTGCAAGGAACAGTGCAAGGAGGTAGAAGAAGAGGGAGACCAAAAAAGAGGCGGAAGGACAACATTCGAGAATGGACTGGTTTGACACTGAGCGAAACCATCAGTGTTGCTGAGGACAGGGAAAGATGGAGTACGCTGGTTAAACGATCATCTGTGGTGCCCCTACGACCTCCGAGTTACGGAATAGGATGATGATGATGATGATGATGATGATGATGATGATGATGATGATGATGATGATGATGATGATGATGAACAGGGAAGAGAAAATATTCCTTGCTGAATATCGTACTCTCTGATCTGAGTTTGAAGTTAGGGCCTGGCTAAAATATCTGACTTTCTTTTTCTTCAAGAACCGGCCACAAAGCTGCTCAGTGCAATTTGCAACGTTACCGCCGCAATAGCTAGAAAGCTTTTTTTAAATTCAAAAGCAGCTTTACACCACAACACGCTCACACACACACACACACACGCACACACACTCTCTCTCTCTCTCTCTCTCTCTCTCTCTCTCTCTCTCTCTCTCTCTCCCCAACACCACCACCACTACCAAAGTTCTTCTATTCCTATCCATCCCACTCCTCCAAACGGCTTTGTACCATAACCATTAGAGCAAAGCTGTACATTTCTTCTGCGAACTGAGCCCGTTAAAACCCCAAGCAAGTGCGAGAATCTATCGTTTTCCGGATATTGACTTGCAGAAAAGTACTGTGCACTACAGCGTTGCGATTCGCTGATTTCTTTTTTATTTTTTTTATTTTTTTTTTGTGGGAGGTGGGGTGGGGGAGGGGAGTCGTCCGGTAGCACAGTTACTAAGATGCTGGTTTTCTATGTCGAAGGTCGCGGGTTCGAGCCACCGCAATGAACTGTGACTTGGGTACGAGACTTTTTAAGACATCGAGGGTTTTCTTTGGGTACTCCGGTTTCCTCCGTACCTTCTATAATGGTATTGGATGCAATCAATCTAAATTTAAACAATACACTTCGATTTCTTTTCCGCCTTCTGTAATAGCGATTTCTTCAGATCGCCGCTATTTGAGTTCGACTGAAGAAAAAGAGCGTGATTTATTATTATTATTATTATTATTATTATTATTATTATTATTATTATTATTATTATTATTATTATTACGAGAGACTGTTTTAACCTCTGGCAAAAGGAAGTTATATATATATATATAATATAATATATATAATTCTTATCCCTCAGATAGTGTTTACAATATTGCAACTAAAAAAGATTAAATCCTACAGTTAAATACTGGATACCTGTATCGAAATATACCAGCACAGAGGAGCTTATTTGTTAAAGATTATTATGATAACCTAGTTTATAATTATGAGTTGTGGCTGCATTGTTTAGGTAACCTCGACCGCAACACAATTTCAATCAATGTTCTATTTGATTAACCTATAATGAGCACAATTCCACGACACAACATCAATTACATCTTCGATTTGTCAATGTCTTGTTTCCGATTTGTCAACAAGTCATGAATTTTGGCGACCAAAATGGAGGTTCTCCATCTACCAGTAAATGATATTTAAGTCAAAGAGAATCAAGTTATCGCTCAACAATTCTACCCGATATCGCCGCTTAGTCCTTTTCGGATCCGGAGAAAATCGTCAGAGGTGTGTTCGGTATGCACTTGCTGATTGGCTGCGCTGTCAGTGAGTGTTCGATGGTTAAACATTCAGAAATAGTTTTTTAAAAAAATACACACCCAAAAAGCCATGTTCAATAATTATCATCTTTCCTGTAATAAAAACGAAAACACACACACACACACACACACTAATCATAATAATAATAATAAGCTGATTTATACAGCGCAATTTCCTGATCTACGATAAGGCACACTGCTCTTCACAGTAAAATCATTGCAACACCATTATAAACATTTGATTAAAACACTAAAATATCAATACATACATACTATTAACATAGCAATAAAGCAAAACCAAAATGACAATATCACTCACGCCTACAATATAAAAAAATACAGATTTGCACAAAATACAAATTAGGATAGGCAATCAAACATAAAATACAAAATAACAAGCGTAGACATATTAACAAACAACAGTTTTATGAGACAATCCTGGTGTAAATATGTCATAATTTAAACAAGTGCCTAAAAGTAGTACCATGGTTTTAAGAGTAGAAATATACTACAAGCAAGAAAAACAACGACCTTCATACAATTAAAAAAGCCACTATTATAATAGTTTGTACAAAACAATTGCATCAAAGATATGGCGAACGGTGCAGAAAGAGTGAAGAGGTGGAAGAGATCCGTTAGAATAGTATTGTCTGAACAGATGTGTTTTGAGTTCAGTTTTGAAGGCTTTAGTGGTTGGTATGTACCGGATATGTGCGGGTAAACCATTCCACTGCTTTGGGACAGAATAAGGGATTGATATTTCTCCATGTGTTTTAGGAATACAGAGTTTGCATGAATCTGCAGAGGAAGGTGTATAGACAGAAAGCAGATCAGATAAGCAGGAATGACAATAAACAGAAAAGAACTATGACAGAACAGAACGTTTGTGCTCAGTCCGAGCTTGCACTGCCAGCCAATGAAGTTTGCGAAGCAGTTGTGTAATGTGGTCCCGTTGTTTAGCCCTAAAATCGAGTCATTCAGCTGAATTTTGCACTTTTTGTAATTTGTTGATGACCCCATTTGAGCATGCAGAGCGAGGAGAATTACAGTAATCCAGTCTAGAGAGGATAAAAGTTCAGACTTAAGTTTTGGTGGCATCAACTGTCAATTAGCAGCGGATGGAACTAATCTGATGGATTGCAGCATAAGCAGATCGACAGACTTGAGTGACGTGAATATCCAGTGACATTTCATCAGAGATACAATATCCAAGCTTTATAGCTGATGAGAAAAATTGAATGACCGAGTTTCCAACACCAACAGAACTGGTCAGGGAAGAGATGAATGATGTTTTCTTATTTTTATTCAACAGGGCTTCGGTTTTATCATCATTCAACTTAAAATTGGTATGCGTCATCCATGCCTTCACATCAGAAATGCAATTCTGCAAGCTGTGGACAGAAGCACATATTTCAGTTGGCCGAGACGACTTATATAGGCGAGTGTCATCGGCAAAAACCTAATTTCCGGTACTATCTTTCTCGATCAGCGACAGCAAGGGCTTTGTTTCTATCACAAAGGGAACAGTCTGTTCCAAGGACCGAGCCCTGTGGAACGCCGAAAACCATGTCAGCTGGATAAGAGAACTGGTCTTCGATTTTTACTGACTGTGTTCGATTGGTAAGCTATGATTTAAACAAGGTCCGAACTGAAACAGAAATGCCAAAATGATTTTCAAGCTTTTTGAAAGGACTTCACAATCTACAGTGTCAAATGCGGCAGACAAAACCAAAACAACAACAACAACGACAACAACAAAAAACACGTAATCACCACAATCCAGGTTGCCGCAAAAAAACATGCTCAAATATCATCATTATTGCATCAAAACTATCAAACCCATTTATCACTATTGATTCTCGTCGACCAGGTTACCCCAAACATGCTCACAGAAGTCAGTTAAGCGCAGTTCATTGAAATAAAGTCATTAAATCTGGCAGATGTTTTCTTTCTCTTTCCCCCATTTCCTGGCATTGTTAAAACGGCAGATCTCTTGATTCTTAAAAGCGGTAATGACGACAGCGGAGCTTTGTGCAGAGTGGCTGAGCCTGCGGAGGCAAAAGCCATGATTATAACTGCAGGCCGTGTTCCCCAACGGGCTCATTTACACAATGTGCACAGCATGCTGCAGAGCAAATCTCGGCTTCTTATTGCAGAGTAGTATATGAGCATTTCACCCAGCGTACATGAATATCTTGAAAACGACTTTAAATAAAGATCATAAACATTTTCTCAGGTGGCGGAGTCGCGAAGGAGTTTCTCTGGGAACTTGGACGAGTAGTGATGTTCAAAGGTGGAGCAGAAGAGAACCGACACATCGCACAACAATGACTCCGATCCGTACGTCAAATTGTTAAAATGTACCTTTTCGGGAAGATGAAGCAGTGAGGAAACAAAAAGGACATGTTTGGACACTGCCCTCACAAATCTGGCCCTAAGGAAAGATAGATGCCTCTTTCCTCGCAAGGACGGTCCGAGGAAAAAAAGATGACATGAAATGTTATAAGCACCTTAATAGTGAGGTATTATTTTCCAAACATTTCCACAATGTATTATGATTATATAGAAGACTTTATTAATCCACATTAATAAGGCAGAAGCTCCCAAAAAAGAAGCTTAAAAGACACTTCTTCTTCTTCTTCTTCTTCTTCTTCTTCTTCCTCCTCCTGAAATTCAGCAATCTCTACAATGTGCTCTTAACAATGCTGCTGATTGGTGCAGGTCAAATCATATGTCACTGAATCCAGCTAAATCAAAAGCAATGTTAATAACAACTGAACAAAAGCATCAGCGGCCTCCGCTTTCTGTTGATTTAGTCGTAAATGGAAAAAATATTAAACAGGTTGAAAGTCATAAACTTTTAGGCGTTCTTGTAGACAACAAACTCAGTTGGCATTCAACATATTGAAAATCTTTGTAAAACTCTCTCAACAAAATTATTTATGTTGTCTAAGCTTCAATATATCATAACTGCAGATGCTAAAAAGCTTTTTTATAATGCTCATATCAAACCTCACATTGATTATGCATCAACAATATGGGACGGCTGCAGTGATGCCTTGTTTAAAAAGATTAATTCTATTCACCGCAGAGCTGCAAAATTACTTATCTCCAACATTTCCATTAAAACTGATTCAAAATTAAAACTAGCTGGCATGCTTCCCCTTAACAAACACCTTAATTACAATAAAGCCGTTTTAATGTACACAATACTAAACAATAGAGCTCCTGATTATTTAAAAGTACTTTTTAGCAAACCTTCATCTCGTTATTCAATTTTCAGACATAATTTAACCTTGCCACAGCCTCGCTTAGACATATTTAAAACATTTCTGTCATATTCTGGTCCAAGTATGTGGAATTCTCTACCACAAGAGATCAAGGAAAGTAAATCATTAACATTGTTTAAACTTAGACTCCACATATTTCTATTTTCCCTTGCTCCTTATATTTAAGATGATTTGTATACATTTTGTTCTTTCCTATCTTGCGACAGTTTAATTTGTTCATGTGTAAATTAGCTTGTGAATGTGTGTGGTTGTGGTGGAGGGGGTGGGGAGAGTGGGAGTAGGGAAGGGTATTGGAGGAGGGGAGGGAGGGAGTGTGTGTATTTCGGTACATTAATTTTCTTAGTAATTTTTTTAATTCTTACCATTGTTAAGGTTTGTGTTAGTTTCAAATAAATTTTATGTTAATTATTTTGTTTGTTCTGAATTTTTATTTTGTTATTTTATAATTTCATTAACGACTAGCTGTAAGACAGGTCCATAGGACCTAATGCTATTATCCTATTAAAGGTTTCGACTTCGACTTCCTCCTCCTCCTGCTCCTCCCTTTCTTCTTCTTCTTCTTCTTGATCATCATCATTGTCATCATTATCATCATCATCATCATCATCATCATCATCATCATCATCATCATCATCATCATCATCATCATCATCATCATCATCATCATCACCATCATCATCATCACCGTCGTCTTCTTCTTCTTCTTCTTCTTTTCATCTTCTCCTTCTTTGTTGTTGTTGTTGTTGTTGTTGTTGTTGTTCTTGTTGTTGTTGTTGTTGTTGTTCTTCTTCTTCTTCTTCTTTTTCTTCTTCTTCTTCAAAACTTGATAGGTTTGTTGACAGGCTAGCAGAGCACCCATTGAACTCAGGCTGTCTTTAAGAACCAGGAAACTATCGTGAAGTTGTTTAAAGTGCAAATTCATTTTTAGGATTAAAGTGGGTTTGATGCCATTTTTTAATTCAATCTCGTACACTAGATAGTGTAATCATATAGAAGAGTTTAATTGTGCGAAGGCGCCTTGAGTTAGATCATGTATCGGCTGGCGCCTTGAGCTGCTCTTGAGCGGGAAAAGCGCTATATAAGAACGATTAACAAATAATAAATAAACTATGGTACAGAAAGCTTTCCAGTAAGCATTATGTAAAATATAGAAAAAAGGGCTTAACTTCATTTTTATCAAGGCATTCCGAGAATCACACCGAAAACATCCGAAGATTGTGACGCTATGTGGGAGTTATTAGCGCGCTATGTTGGTTAGTCTACTTGCCCAGCGGGACTTGTTGTAGCTTATGCAGTAAGTGGTCTAAACACTCTAAGGATATGGCTGGCTACCCATTAGTTTCTGTGGCCCGCAATAGCCATTTTGCAAAGGGTAGCTAAGTCATGCACTAATTATTGCGGACGATTTGTTTGTCAGAAACGCTCGGGCCAAAATCTAAATTCAAATTTTGTACAAATGTTACGAACAACACATGTATTGCTTTCAACACAAACAGACATTAGTGTGAACTAGACACGTTCACAAACACTTTAATGAAAAATAATCCAAAGATCTTGGAAGTAAAGGTTTCGTTTGCCATTTATTACACAACGTTCACGACGCTTTAGTTACTTTGTATACTGAATCTAAACGTATGCAATAGCACTCATATGAAAAGTTCCTGCATTATTATAGGTTAGTTATTATTTGTCCTATATCTACCTATATTTGTTCTCAACCTATAACAACAACTGCTACAACTACAAAATCTACTACTACTACTACTACTACTACTACTACTACTACTACTACTACTACTACTACTACTACTACTACTACTACTACTACTTCTACATGATATTAAATACATAACAGTGATGTAGCGCATACATATCGTAATGAAACATATTGTAATGAAACTAACACAAAAGATTTCTGACAGAAAGAAACAAAGATCGGGTTGATGCCTTCGATATAGACTAATATAATTCGGATGTACCAAAACACATATAAAGTTCCACGCTCCAAATCCTAAATCAAACTTAAAGTGTCAATGAGAAATTTACAAATTCCGCTCAGCTCTTAACTTTTAACCTTCCCATCCATGAGCACTCCTTACCCCCAAAGAAAAAAGTGAAATCCCTCTCCTGTAGTCTGAAGTCTTGTAATCGCCCGTTCTCCATCAGTAGTGTTGTTGCTGCCGACGGCTGTTGTCTACACGAGGTTGTTGCGGATGCAGACGCACATTTGTTCAACCTCTCATCTCATCTTAGCCTTTTGAAGTAGTTTCCATAAGAAAACAAGATTTTTTTTCAGTCATCAGAGCCACCTTACTCCGCCTAATTGAGACAATTTAATTGTATCTGTCAGGCAACAGACCCACAACAATGTGAGTTCATAGTTACAAGGGTTAAGAACTCAAACATTCGAAGCTTAACTATAACTTTGTGGCGATTGTTACAAACTTTGGGCTAAATGTATGGTTTTTCTTGCAAAACACGAAACATATTGGTAGAAGCTCTTCAGTGGCAAGACAACACGAGGACGGGTTGGCACCATATGTATGACACTTTCCTTTTAGATTGTGTAAGATCTGAGTGGGGAAAAAAGTGCAATATGTAAGGCTGTGTGTATGGGGGGAAGAGGAAGACTTGAGGTGAATAATGTGATGCAAATCCAGGCGACCACTGACCATGTGGCTGACAACTTTTCTTGAATGAAAATTAAAATGTTTAACGTCTACACCCGCTATTGGCGATATGGCAGACGGGGATAACCATCCCAGGAAACAAGGGTTAGGAACCCACATCAACCCTGAACCACCAGAGCAATAATACTGCTAAAACGGACAGTGGAAAAGGGCCACTTTATCTTGCCTATCCCGTCTTCGTTGTGGAACAGCAAGCCACGGTCAAATCATGCAGCCTAGTCCTGGCATTTTGTAGTTGAATTTACTCCTCTTTGTTCCAGGCGATAACTGCCCTCGCGGACCGCGTGGGTACACAACACGGATCTGGTTCTCGAGAACATGGCTTCCTTGAAAGGAAAAGCAGCAGCGACAATGGAGAGAGACACAACTACCCCCTCTCTCATTGATCGACTGGAAGTAGGAGTCAGTATCCCCCAGCTTTGGCCCCATCGGCGCAGGCGTGCATGTTAATGAGCGGGAACCGCCAAAGAAGACTAGAGAGGAAGAGAGAAAGGGAGTATAGCAATGCTAGTAAAATGAATGAAGAAACGGGCAGGCGATAAAGGAACGTTCCCCCATCACTCCATGCCAAAATCCACCCTCATACCCAACCCAAACAAAACACACACACAGAGAGAGAGAGAGAGAGAGAGAGAGAGAGAGAGAGAGAGAGAGAGAGAGAGAGAGAGAGAGAGAGTGAGTGAGTGAGTGAGTGAATGAGAGAGTTGAGAAAGATATATATATCTATATGGACAATGTCTGATCGACGGATTAGACCGACATTTTGCTCGTCCTGATTCCCGACTATTGAAAGTATTTCCAGATAACAAAGTGTTACACTCCGTTTGATGGTGTTTTCTATCAGTAGTAGATTCAGCCCCAATGCGTGAATTCTCCTGATGAGTGTAAGTTCGGATTCGATTATCCACGCAACCCGTCCAATCAGCATACAAGTCACTGAGTCTTCGTATGAAGTTTTCCACTTTTATTCAGCACACATCAACATCTGCATACAATCGCCTTTTCACTTTTACAACAACACAACACAACCACCCTCTCAAAACAGTGCGGCACATATATAGCCTCTCTCTTCTCCCGAACACCCTGGATCAATCGAGTATGACGCAATTTAACCAATCGCTTCTAACTTCGTCATCACTGTCTTACGTCATACATCTTTCCTTTCTGTCCAAGCATGTTCTCAAAACTTCTACGCCTTCTCGCGAAGCTTCTATTGACAGTAAACAGGCAAATCTAGAGAATTCTCCAATAATATCGACCAACTAAAATTATCAACGTTATACAAAGCTTCCTCTAACCACAACGCAAACTCAAATCAAAGGTAAATAAACTCTATTATTGAATACTTTGCAAATCGAAACGATTAGATCTATCGTGCGCGTTTCAGACATGCTATCGTTCGCGTTTCAACGTAACACAAAGAAAGGATTTGATAACAAAGATGAAGAGCAGAGATGATAGAGAATGTTATAGAATGAATGAACCAGGACATGAGATTAAAGAGAAATGAGAAGTTAAAGTGTGCGGTTGGAGATGATGGAGAAGGTGTGTGTTTGTGTGTGTATGTATGTATGAGAGAGAGAGAGAGAGAGAGAGAGAGAGAGAGAGAGAGAGAGAGAGCTTGCGTTTGGTGGATTAAAGCTTGAAAACCAACCCAAGAATGTTTGGTAAATACGAAAAGTAAATGAAAAGGAGTAGACACGGAACACGAAAAAAATAAGCATTGCTATTATAAAGGAGCCGTGTTAATTAGTTATTCATTGCTTACAGGGTCCAGCGGACTGCAAAGAACCGAATCAGGACCACAACTTGGTTGAAAGAGGACTCACCCCCGATCCGTACAAAAGATCTGCTGAAACAACCCTAGTGGTAACACTGAAGGCACTCCACCAGCCGACCGCCTTACAGTAAAGACATCCCACGTAGGAGACACTGAGACTATACTCTAATTTATCGAACGCCCGCTCACAAAGACAAAATAGATTATAAACAACATTACAAAATATCAACAAAGCACAACACATATAAAATGCCGACATTGCTAAATAGTAATATCATAGGAAGCCCTAATGACCACTTGGCTGAAAGCGTCCAATATTTACAAACTGACCCAACAGACCTCATACACAAATGACAAGTTTTGGAAGAGTTTTCACAAACAAGGTAGGTGACTGGTCTAGCGAAGACGATGGTATAGTAGATTGATAGAACAGATTAGGAATGAGATAGAACGAAGGAGAAAGACAGCGACAGTGGGAATTTAAAGCACTAAATGTTTAAAAAGTGAGGACACTATTTACTCAAAAAAAAAAAAGAAAAAAAAAAGAAAAAAGAAAACCGCACCCCCACGGGGATGGGGAGGTTGGAAGTGGCAATGACGATGACGACTGGGCACTAAACAAGGTGGACAGTGGGAAAAGATGGTCTGTGCTATTGACCACTCACGCCACATCGCGCCTGCTGCCAGCCATCTTTCTCTAGTCGACGAACAATCCATTCTTGCAACCTCTCTCTTCTTTTTGACACAATTACAAACTGGCGCTCCATGGCCACCGTGTCTGGCACTGTTGTGTTGGTTTTTTTTTCCTAATTGTTTTTACTCCGGTCGTCATGGAAAATGCAACATGGAGGGCTGAGAGCTAGCCAGCAACAGAAATCCACTCCTTATCCTTCATCAACATCCCCAGTTACTACAACTACAACTCTTATAGCCAAGCCGCCCAAGGCTGATGCTGCTGGTGATGCAGACACCCCTATTACTTCATTGGTCGTTAGTCCTTGGCCGGTGTTGTATTATTGTTTGAAGGATGGCGCTGAGCTTGTAGGTAACCTCTGCTACCCTTCCACTTGCAGACTTTCAGCCGCAGAGACTGTGCTGCTAGCCTCTGACTTACGAGGTCGGCATTGCTGTGACTGGCAGTGTGTTAGCAACTCGCGGAAGCCGTCCAGAGGCCGCACAATTATACAAGGTGGAAAGGGGAAGTATAAGCGGTGCAGCAGGTGAAGGAGAAAGAAAGGGACGGACGGAAGGAATACATACATACACAGCAGCATCGGAATTATGGTTGTGACAGGCTCTATAGAAAGAGAAACAGGATGAAGAAAGGAGAGCAAAATGGAATTGAGACAGTGAGGAAAGAGAAGAATGGAAAAGGTACCCTCCTTTTCTCCCTCTGCCGGCAAATCCGGCAAAACCATCGTTGTCGCAGTCATCCTCCTCATCTGCAGCAGCAGTAACATCGCCGCAGAAGGGTAGGTGAAAAAGCCAGCGTCCTGCCTTCGTCTTACCAGAGCTAGTGGCCGTTTTGTCGTGGCCGCTTCACGTGTGTGAAAAGAGAGACTGAGACTGAGAGACGGCGTGAGAGTTGTGTGCCGTGTGCCGCTGTGTGGCACTGGTGGAGCCGGGTAGTGTGGCCGTCGTTGTTGCTGACAACGATGGTGATGATGGGGGCAGTGTGGGTCGTGGTAGCAGGAACTCTCACCGTGTGTCGGGGCCGGGAATGTGCTAGCTGTGTCGTTGCTGTGCCGGTTCTCTGATGGACGCCGCTAATGTGTGTGCGCATAGACTCGGATTCAAACCTCCACCGAGTTACACATAGCCGTTGCTGCATGAAGCCGTATACTGTCTACGCACAATGAGGCACGGTAAGACCAAAAATTATCGATTTTTATTATTCATCATTTTTTGTGTGACTAAACCACCATTGCTTTCTGTCCATCGTTGCACGCGTGTTGAATCTCATGGCCAGCATGTTCCTCTCTCATACCGTTACATCGGTACAGACTACCGCTAAAAGGAAGTGTGTATTCAAACAACACGGCACGTGATACGTAGCGGTGACATCATGACAGACGATCTTAGAATTGTTTGTTGATGAAGAATAACCCCGTCCCCCCTCCCTCTCTCTCTCTCGCTCTCCCTCTCTCTCTCTCTCCCTCTCTCTCTCTCTATCATGATAGTAGCTGAACATGTTTTATTCGTTGTCTTTAGTGTGCGTCTCGTTCCTGTGTTTCAGTTATTTTTTCTGAGCAAGACGATGCCATCGATTTGCTATCAGCCAGAGATTATCAACCTTGCCACGAGGAAAAGGATTCTTCAATACATTACTTCATTTTTCGACGAGCTGAGTAGCTTCACACAAAAATGAAGTGGCCCACAATTGGCTTTGTGTCTCGTATCCTAATTAGCCACACAGCACGGAACTGCGGTAATGTTTTGGATGTATAATCGTGCTAGTAGCTCGGACATTGCGAAACACTGCCTTCTGAGGAATGCAATAGATCGTTCGGAGCCCCAAACGGATGACTAGCATGCCGGCGATGCAGCTGTGTGATTCTCACATTGTGACTAGTCGATGGTCCCTCCTCTCTGGAGAGCCGAGTCAAGGTTAGAAAGCCGGATGATGACACCTATGTGCTGTGGACTTCAGCACGCCTAGATACTGCACCAGCCAATGACGCCAGACAGTCCAAGGTAAGAAGAGAAGAAAAACCAATATATCCAAATTCCCACCAAGGACGCAATTCCTTTTTTTTTAATAATAGGTTACTCTGTGAAGTGAACATTTAACTATGTTTACTGTATAAAGAGGTAAGTATAGGAGAAATGCCAATAATCCAGATCCATATTCGTCATCATAGACACAATGTGCTTCTTTTAAAAACAGTAGCCTACTCTATAAGAATATTTAAGCATTATATTGGCAAATACGAGTGTGACGGTTAGAAAAAAAAAATCAGCATGTACGTGTCAATTTGCCAAGTTTATCCAAGAAAGGACGAATTCTTTTTTCCCCTCTCTCCTCTTTATTTCCTCGATGAAGAACGTTTATAAGGAATACTTCTTATTAGTCTCAGATAGTAGAATCCTATTATATCCTATCCTTTCCCTTAACTCAAAGATCGTTGGGGCACCACAGATGATCGTTTATCCAGCGTACTCCATCTTTCTCTGTTCTCAGCAACCCTCATGGCTTCGTTCAGTGTCAAACCAGTCCATTCTCGAGTAGAATAGGAAGAATCAAAAAATTCAAATTCGCCAATTCCACCTGTTATGAACGGAGGTTTTGATACAAGATCTAACTTGAACATAGGAAGTGCTTTTTCTAGTTTTTCTTTGAACCCGTGCACATACGTAAAATTGAAGTAAATAAATAAATGTTTGAAGAATGGACAGCCAATTAAGTGAATTAAAACTCCTTTAGGTCCAAATTTGTTTGGTTCAACTATGATGGAATTAGGATTTTTGAGAAGAAAAAAGTTTTTACTTTAAAGAGAAACAAGAAAGATCTGCACTTTCTTAGTACTGGTTGAAGAAAGAACACGCAATATTAAGATAACAGAACGATAACATCCGCTAGATCCAGATTCTTCACTGACAAAGGCTTCAATCGAATCGAAGCAGGAACTGCACTTTCAAGGTTACTGCTTGAAGAGATTAAGCCAGAAGTAGTAGTCTGAAGTTTTAACAAATATAGAACATTCAATAGATTCAAATTCTAAGGGTTTAGTCGTCATAGGCGACTCTCCTTTTTATATTTCTAAATGTTTTAATGAATATTCTAAACGGGCAGCCAATCATAAAATAAGTTTAAAAACGAGAACATTCAGTAGACCTTTACACAATTCAGTTTCGCAATGTCTATAGCAATCTTGGTCAGAATTTTGGTAGCACTCGGCTACATATTATTGAAATAAATATGAAATTATGTACACGGATATTTTTAAAAGACACTTTCACCTTTGGAGTCCACCCCACCCCATTTCCTCTCCCCCTCCTCCATATCCATTCTTAAAATATTATTATGCTCAATAGTTTGCGTTGTTTGTTTGTTTGCTTGTATGGTTTGTAGTGAAGACTTGAATGAGAGTTGCTACCTATATATATATATAGATTGAGATTGGTTGATTATTTCTGTTATTTTTAAGTTTCTTTGTTGCAGGAAACGCTAATCTCACAGGATCGTTTGCAACACGCAAATGAACACAATACTAACTCACTCTGCGAGTGAAATCATTTACAACATCATTGTGAAGTGTAGCTTTGCAACCTCTCCAGCAGCTTTAAAATTTCTTCCCCGCTGACCGAAGCTTCTGAAGGAAACTTCCTTGTAGCTGTCATGCTTGAACCAGACACCATAGCTGGGTTGTGTGTACACTTTCTCTTTTGGCAAGAAGAGGTGTTCTGGTGTACCGATGACGGCTAGTGTGCAGCTACTTGATCACTTCGGCTGCGAATATGTGCTCTTGAATGATGTAGATGAGTAGAAAAATGAGAAATTGTTCTTTAGACTTTCAAAAGGCTTTCGTCACTGAATCAACACATTTTAAAATAACATCCTTATGAATGTGTAGTGAATGATAGAAGGTCTTTCAAGCTGTTCTAGCTGTCCACTCTAGGTACACATCTGCGTGATAACAGAAGAAGAAACGGTGCAACTAAAATAGCGCTCACTTTGAAAAAAAAGTATCGAGTGCACAATAATATTGATGACTGTTCGATGAAACCACAGTAATGTCACACATTTACAATTATTCGACAGGCAGAAGCAGCAACAGATGAATTTGTGCAAGCATCCTGGATTTGTCTGTATTGCGTGCAGTCCACCAAACTACATTAGGCTCCTGTTATTCGAAGGTGTTTATATTTTAAAAGATGTGTGCTACAAGTTCCAATCCACAGAACATCTCTTCGTAGAGAATACCAAGATAAGAAAGAAAGTTATCATACTCTGAGAAAAGGTCTGTCTGCAGACTGGAACACGGGTTCTTTTTTTTCTCTTTGCTCCTCGCATAAGTGTCTAACTCTAAGATCTTTAACATTTAAGACATAGTTGTTGTTACAATGGTGCTCAATGTGATTCGTATTTGATCACAATATACATATATTCTGTGATGATTATTCCCGAGAAAAAATAGTAGCAACTGCACAACAACATAACTCATGTAAATACTGAGCATGGCCAAATGTTCAGTATTCTGAGCACAGTCTAGCAAGCCTTGCGTAATTTTTTCAAGGCTAGGATTCATTGTTGAGTGCCAACATTGCTATATTTTTAAGCCCTCATTTAAACACTCTATTCTATGACATAATAATATGGCTTGATGAATTTGTGAAGCAGTTACAATCAAGAAAAAAAGCACTGATAAGTCTTGTAAATCGTGTTGGGAAAACGTATACCTGGATATATATGTAATGCTTTACATTACTTAGTTGCAAGATTTAAGATCTAGTCATCATATATTTGAACGATCAGCAAATGCCGATTTGTAGACAGGTATGCAGAAGCAGGCGTCACTTGAATGAAAGGAATACAACGAAACAAAATCCAGTTGGGGCTTCTCGCTTTATCGGCATTCCGCGTGCAGCATATGTGGTATTTCCCCCCAGGTCATCAAGACCAGGTATTTCCTTGGAAACTAGGAGCAGTTCCAACGTATAAGTTAAAGTTCAGTTCATACTGCCAACACCTGTACTGTAGACATAGATTTCAGTAAAGTTAATTGATGTTGTTTAAAAAAAATCCCCAATTTGGCTTCCATTTCTCATGTTCTCTGTATGGTAATAATGTAAATTGATGTAGGATTTGGGCAAGGACGCTAGAAGCAAGCATCCATTGTAACTTCTATACAAAGAAACAAACGTCCGTTGACTTGTTTCCCTCACTGGGTGGGAAGTAAATCCTTCTGGACAAGCCAAAAGAACATCCTTCAGAATCTGCGATCTGTTTAACTTATTATTGTGGGTTGTCTGTATTAATCAAGGAGCAGGCACCAGCGGGAAAGGATAAAAGGAAGAATCTCAGTTTTCCCTTTTCATTATTGAGTGTACAAAAATCTAATTTGGAAAGGAGCAAAGGAACATCTCTTCTGGGAAGAAGCAAGGAACATCCTTCAGAAAGTTTTCTGTTTACCTTATTGTGTGTTTTCTGTAGTCATCACTACCAAGGTGTGCGGCAGCAGTATCAGGAGACTGCCTTGATGCTGCTGCGGCTGCCTATCATGGACTGCTGTACGAAGAAGCGGCTGTTGACCTCAATGACGAGTATATGTGCCTGTGCCGCCTTCGGACTGTTGTCCATCGCAGTGTCCACCGACTACTGGCTGTTCACCAGCGAGAAGGCCAAGAATAGCACGACGGGCGCTGTTCCTGTCTACACACACGTCTACAGCGGTCTCTGGCATCGCTGTTCCTATAAAGGTAAGACTTTTGTCCATAGATTGATATTGTCCATGGATTGCAAGAATATTGTAACTCGTGAAGTAATGTTGTCACTGACGATTATGGTTCTTCCTTGCCAGTTTCACGTGGTAATGCCCCACTGTGTTAGTAAATATATGCTTGCTGTGTTATACCGTTAAGCTTTTTAGTAAAGGGGTTTCGGATAGCGCAGTGGTTGGAGCACTCGCTACTGTGTCGCAAATTAAGCACCGTCCAGTGCGGTTAGCACTTGGATGGGTGACCGCAAAACGTGAAGCGACAAATAACAACGCCCCCAGTTGACTCAACTGTGACTGAGTACCTACTCTCTTAAGGGTGGGGAAGTTAAAGCAGCGAGGGAGAGAGATGGGCATCACCCTCATTACGCTGGCCCAAAATAAGTGTGATCTCCAACATCACGCTCCCCTACGGTCACCAGGCTATGGGACTACCTTTACCTTTTTTTTTATTAAACAGGACGATGGCAGTAATTTGGAGGTTCTTTAAAAACATTGTCAATGCACTAGCGATTGCAATGATGCTGTATATTTGCGTTTCGGGAGTATTCGTGAGCAGTTTGATGATTTCTGTCACATCTTAAATAATAATGAAACATCTACATTCTCCTATATGTTATCAAGGGAGAGAGAAATCCGCTGTTTTGCTGGAAACCAGTGAAGGCCATTCAAGACAGCTGTAACATCAGCTCTTGTATTTTGAACTCATTGAAGACGATGCAGTTATTGACATAGTAGTGACCACAATAGACAAGACGTGACAGTAGCCAAAGAATTTGCTAGGTGGTGAGTAGTCCACAGGTCAAGCACAATGCGAGATCGTGGACATTTGGCCGATGACAGTTTCAATTGGCGAGAGTATAATTTACTCCTTATATTGTTTAAACTAACCCTAACCGAGCTTTTCTTTTACGAAAAAATACAATTTTGATATATATTATATGTACCATTTCAGATGGACAAATAGATCTTTTGATGTTAACAAATTTGTGCCCATAGTGCTGCAAATTGGATCTTGTCCAGCTTGAGTTAGATTGTACTTTCAGGAAGTACATTGAGCAGCCCTTTGAGCCAGTAAATATAAGAACGAATTCATTTTTTACAACATATAAATCGTTGTCAACTCAATTTGGATACTAGAGAAGGTGCAGAGACTGAATATGCACGACCGACATTTCCTAATATTAGACGTAACGGCGGTCTTAAGTGCGGCTCAGTCGATACACCGTTGATGAAGAGTTCCTCGGTGGCTCGACGGTAATTACTGTCTGTCCACTCATCATTGACCTATAGACCTGGCTTCTTGCCTGCCAGATTTTCAATTCCGACAATAAGCTAATCGACAGAGCACTGAGTAAAATGGCCGGTTGATGCCATCGATCATGCATGATTATGGTGTTTTGATGGTCCTTTACGGCCGAATGACAAGTATCAACCCTAAGGAGAAGACCCTCGGTGAACGCGTGTGAGCGGTTGGCTAAAATAGTTAAAGCGTTTTATTTCAATGTAGCCCAAAGCGAAGGCGTTGATCATTTGATTTCATATTTATATCTATTACTATACATTCAATTGAAAGTTTCAAAACACGATATTGATGTATGGACATTGTTTGGAAGGAAGAACAAGAACTGTGACAGTCACAGTAGGTATGCACTTGAGTTCTGCTGAACCGTTTCCTGGCCGACATGTGCCAGAGATCATAATTTTATGGGAGTTGTTATAGATGATGTCCAATAAGATATTATAACACAGTCAAACTCTATGTTGACTATGCCACAGAGCTCAAATGAGGTACACAAGTATACTGAGTAAACAATCAATTACTTCATTCTTCCGCGGGTGATTTTAACGTTATTTTCAGCATGCAGCAAACAACATTTTTCCCTGGACATAGACACATACAGCTTTGGAAGGACACAACTCGTTAGAATCGGTAAACGGTTAAAACATCTTGGATCTAGTATGCGATGAAGTGCAACAATGTAGGCTACGTATACAATGAACTGTAACTGTATCTCCTGTTCATGCTCATGCTATCAGTTTCTTAGCCTTTTGCAATGGCTTGGGTGCAGCTTCACGTGCGATTGATTCTCGCTCGTGATCCTTAGCGTCCAGACACTATTCGATGTGGACGTCCGTCTTCTAGTCTTGGAGTTTAAACGCTTGCACTTCACAGTTGTTAAGAGAACTCGACTGACGAATACAGGATTAGGCCTACATTTAGGCATTTTTATCTTATTTATTTATTCATATTATTTATTTTGATGTTATCTGTTTGTATATCTTTCAAGGACGCCGAAACTAGTTGTTCTGGACTCTGTAGATTTCCAGTTCAGATCATCCCGAGGGGTTGAAAATGTCAAGCACAGATGATTTGGGTTTTGCTTTATTACATTGTGCAAGAACGAAAGTTGTGTTAACGATTGTTCGCGAGATGCGGTAGTGTAATATGTCTGCGGACGAAGGCGCTGAGGCTATGGGGGTCGTGTCCGTCGCGCACGTTTTAATCGTATTGGCTAGGATGTTTTTAAAAAAAAAGAAGAAGAAAAGTTGGAGAGCGCAGGGTGTAAATGCTCACCTCGGGAGATCGGTGACCTTTTTCTCCCCTTGTCACGTCGCCGCTCTGACCACGATTCCGCAATAGTGTGGACGCCCACATCCGGGGCTTTCCCGTCCCAGCATGCCCACGCGTGTGTCCTTATCACTCCGTGGCAATCTGCGCATTGAGGAAAGAGGTCCTGGTCTCCCTGGAGTCATGTCATTTTTTTTCTAGCCCGTCAAAAGCGAGGTCTTCGACTTTTCTGAGTGAGTTATATCATCTCTCATGCACTCTTCTCCCTCGGGCTTTGTTATCGCGTTGTGCTGTTTTGTGGCAATACTGCTAGTTTGGGGGGGGGGGGGGGGTAGGGGGGGATTGTTTTATAGGCCTATGACTTTTTGGTGAGACAGCGCTAGGTTTTAGTTAAAATTCCCTACTCCAGTGTTATGATGCTGCTAGTTTGGGTTATCGTGTCATTAGTGTTTTATACCGTTTTGTGACCATGCTTGTGGTTTGTGGGTGTTGAGGGTCATGCTAGTCTTAAGTAAGTATATTGTTTTATGATGTTTTATGGTTGCTTTAACACGATACTGCTATCTTATTTATTGGGTTATTTTGTTTATTTAATTTAGCGTCTATTCCTATCTGTCATATTAGGTAAACGATACTGTTTGTTCCGGGGCCGGGAGAGGAGGGAGGGTAATTGTCGTATTTTGCAATTTTAGGACACTGTTATTTTGTCAATTCTCATATCCTATTGTATTTTAGTTGTGTGTGTCTGTGTGTGTGTGTTTGTGTGTGTGTTTGTTATCGTAAGCATCTGCATTCATCTGTATTGGTCCTGATTTGGCTCGGAAGAGTCCGCTGGACCTAAAGCAATAATTATGTAATGTTCATCCGTACGTCCTACAGCTATATCATTTTATTTGGCCGTCTATATGTTCTATACAATGCTACTTATTGTTTTTTAAGGTTTTCTTATGGTAATTTATTTGAGGTATATTGTTAGATCAAAAAGGTTGATAAAACTATTAAAACTAGACTCAACGATAATGAATAGGAAGCATACGTCAAGTAATTTTGCTTTTCGTGCCTCTTGGTCTCTGTTGTTTGACTCGTTGCTGATGTCCTCAAGAATGTTTCCTCTGTCTTCTTTGTTTTCAGATGGTGTATCAGCGAGTTGTGGTCACAATCAAAGAAATTAGGTCTTAATTAAAGGAAAATATGTATCATGTTCAGGATGAAAAAGATTTAAATGAATGGTGCACGTATAGCAACCTTAAATAATTACCTTTGCATTATTTCTTGTGTTGATAACTATTGCCATAATATCATCGTAACATAGTACTGTCAGTGGCTTTCTTTTAGCTAATAGGTTTTATTAAAAGAAAAGTTTGAAAAAATGTTTTTGGTTATAAATCAATATTTGGTCTGGCATGGTAATTAATTCTCCACCATTCATGTACACGCATATTATGACTCCCTTCAGAAGTATCCTTGTAAATTACTTGGTGGAACCTAGCAATCATAGCAGTAGGATAATAACAGTGGTAGTGTACATCTATCTGAATTCGTTAATTACAATAAGATCTAAGCGCCGCCACCCTCGCACGACAGCAAGTTTCCACGATGCTCGGGGGAATGATTCAGTTCTATGCCAGACTGCCATCAGGAGTCAGATGGACAAGTAGTAGCCGGTGTGCGGGAGCTCAATATACACAGCAATAAAACCCATTTCGGACATGTCAGCGTGAAAAATGAGTTTGAGAGCACTCAAATCACCATGCCAGGAAGCCCGCTCTGCCAGCTCACCCTTTACCGAGAAACCTCCATTACATTATACGTATACAGAACAGAGAGGAGGAAGAATGGTAGAGTAAATTGAAATTGTTTGGTTGGGGGTGAGAGGTGTGGGTGTGATTGGATGGTTCGTAGAAGGAATAGGAGGGTTAAGGGAATAATGGGTGGGGGTGAGGGTCGTCTTGGATTCGATCATATTTAAATATAATAATACAGGGTGCTATATACGCGTCTTTCCCCAAATCAATCAAGCTCAAAGCGCGGCGATCTATACCAACATACACGCTCACCTGTCTCATCCACCCTCACACACACCAAATACAAATCCATCACTCAAACAGGTGGTGTAAAGGCAGGGAGATCGCTATTAGAAGACGGAAGACAATCGAATTTTTATTTTTGAAATTTTTATATTGACTGCGTCCTATACCATTATATATATATATGGCAATTCACGTAGCGCAGTCATATCAACAGTGTTTGAATTCATACAAAGTTCGCAACAGTTCACATCTAGAGGGGAAAGGAGGGAGGAAGCTGGCTAAGGTAAAAACAAGAGGAGGAGGAGGAAGGGGGCTGGGAGTGGTGGTGGTAATTTTTTCCGCCGTTTTCTTCGCCACTTTGGCGTCGCATCTTTGTGCAACACGCGAAGTGCTCGTCAAGCATACTGCGTATGAAGACCTTTTATTTTCTAGTCCCTTTGAGGGTTTCACTCCCATTTGCCACGATGATACTTTAACAGCTGCTTTTTTTGCAGCTTTAATTTGCTGCCTGCTGTTTTTTTTGTGTTTTCTCTGTGTGTATTTACTTGTGTGTGCGTGCGCGCGCCGTGCGTGTACTTTTTCTTTCTTTTCCCTTTTGCTGGAATGTGGACACTTTCATTTCCTTGCATCATCTTCCTTAAAACCTCACCTTTCTTAAATATGGCTGACAGATCTTGACCTGAGATTTGAGGGGTCTAAACGTGCATGAAAAATAGTTGTTACAAGTCAAAAAGATGAGGGTGAAAGGTAATAGCCAATGAACTTTAAAACAGCTTTGCTTAAATGCGACCTTTGAAGGAGTAAGGGATTGTCGCCTTAAAAAGGAAACCAATAGCTTTAAAGGGAACGAATTTCTCCGTGTGTATTTGTTTTTTGGGGAAAGCCTTGTTTGCATTGCTAGTGCGTGTACTTACGTGTTAAACTTTCAAGGACGCCGTGGTATTTCTGAAACCAAACCGACAAAGTTGGAAGTTTCCATAATTTTGACAGGGAGTCATCCTTAACCTTAAAATCTAAGACTGTCCTTAAATATGGACCTGACAGATCTCTTGACCTGAGGATTTTGAGGGTCTAAACGTGCAAAAAGTAGATGCATCTTTGAAAACAGTTAAAAAAGTTCAAGATCGGGTGAGAAGGTACAAAAGATAGCCAATGAAGAACGTCAATAAAACGTTAACCTTTGAAAGTAAGGGTAACATTGTCGCCTTGTGAAGCAAATAGCTTTAAAGGGTCCCAATTCGAAAGCTTTGTTTACCTTTGGGGAAAATTAGTGTAGCCTTATTTGGCATTGCTATTACATTAAACACTAATGCAATGCCGTGGTATTTCGTTGCCTAACCAAACCGACAAAGTTGGAAGTTTCCATTTATGTTCTGACAGGGAGTAATTTCTCCTTGTTTAACGGTTCGCAAAATACGCTCTACGATCTGATTTTCATTGCTAAAAAGGTAGCTAGGGATTACTGTTAATAAGCACAAAACTACGAAATTTATTGATTTAAAAAATGAAAAAAAAAAAACAGCTATATTTTCAAAGAGTGGTTTGTTTTTTTTGGTTGTTGTTGTGGCCGCAAGCTAATTTTTTTTAAAGTCGGGCAACCTTCATTGTGAACGTTAAACGGATTGTCGATGGGGCGTGGTCAAAGTGATTTAATGACTGTAAATAAAATTTCGGTGCTTTCTAACTGCAGATGAACTTTCCATTATGACGTCAATGATGGCACTATCTGTAGAAATACACACGTCATTGGTCACCTTGTCAACAATGATTCACATACTGATGGAATCTCTCTCTCTCTCTCTCTCTCTCTCTCTCTCTCTCTCTCTCTCTCTCTCTCTCTCTCTCTCTCTCTCTCTCTCTCTCTCTCACTCACTCACCAGCTTCGCTTTGAAATGTAAAAGAAAAGAAAAATAATAAAAGAAAAGTTTGTGATATTCCCAATACTAATCATTGATTATATTTAAAAAAATATTTTATGAATTTATTTTTATTTTTTGAAGTAGAAGTCAGATTTTGTATTCTATGCAACCCTAACCAAAACAACACCAACCCCACTTCCCAACCCCCCCTCCCCCCTTAACATTATCTCCTATTTCCTTTCCATTTCCGCTTTTCGGCGTTCCATTGTATGAGGGATGATAACATTAGGAGAAAGATATAAATTATTTACGGCAGTAGGCCTATTAACTTCATTTTCTTGACAAAAATCTCGTGTAATTTAATCTTCTAGCTTTCACTTTAGCCAGACTTTTTTCATACTCGCTTGCTAATATTACTTTGTATTTATTTTATTTTATTTTTGTTTTCATGTTGAGACATTTCCTAATGCTTATTTACTGAACCCATTCGCAATGTTCAAGAATTCTTCCCAACAATCGCGGTGGCCGATTTCTGAAGTATTACCGAAATAATTATTTGTATTTCTCTATTTTAAAAACAACAACAATAATTTGATATTATTTATTTATTTATTTGAAATGTTAAAAAAAACAAAAACAATAATGTAGTATTGATCATGAGTATCACACCACTTCTGATCAGGTCTATTTTCTTGTCTATCAATCCAGCAATCCTAGCTCGTACCTAATTTATTTATAAGGTAATGACATTTGTTTTAATTATGCCTAAAACCGATCGTGTCCCACTTCCCTCTCTCCACTCCCTTGCAATTATAATCAGGAAGAACCTTCACCCAGATTAAGTTTGTGTTCTTTACATCCGGTTTTACTAATACATCCACTATTTAATACATTACCCTTCAGTAAATCGATTTCCTGTCCGGTTTTTAATAGCGATTTCTCTGCCTTTCGCACCACATGTTTGAGTGATGAATGCGTTTGTTGTGCATCTAGGAGTGTGTGTAGCATGTGAGCGTCTATGCTAGTTACAGATCGCCGCGCTTTAAGTCTTAGGAACAAGGCGCATACATAACATCCATTATTATTATTATTATTATTATTATTATTATTATTATTATTATTATTATTATTATTATTATTGTTGTTGTATATTTGCTCATAAGTCTCCTTTAACCACACCCATCTCCACACTCACGTCTATATTTGTCCATAACTCACCTACAACACTCACACTCCACCCTTCAAAGCTAATAACGTCCAAAGTGGAGAAAAGGAAAGTTTTTGTGAAAGATGATTACTTCCTATCAATCAGAGCAAACATTATCGACAGATAAAGGAGGGCAAATAAATAAATAAAATAAAAGGGCGGGGGTAACAAATAAGAAAGTTCGATTTTGTTCGTTCTTTCTTTTTCCTTAGGCTATCAGTTTCCAGTTCAACAGTTTTTGGTATCTTTTTTCTATCTTAATATTTCTTTACTCGCTTCTTTCTTTCCTTATTTCTTTCTTTGTTTCTTTCTTCAGAACTGAGTTATTGTGCAAGCCACTGCCTTGCTAATATGTTAATCCGCCACACTTTGTAGTGGTTCTGACAACTCCATGTATCTGATGATGATGATGGTCATGATGATGATGGTGATGATGATGATGATGATGATGATGATGATGATGATGATGATGATGATGATGATGATGATGATGATGATGATGATGATGATGAAACGTCGACATTTCTGGTTAGTGGCAGAAGAATGTTTTTCACAAAAGTTGATTTGAGTGTTCCTTTAATAATCTTATCACTATATAAACTAACTTTATTTCTTTCTTATTCATCACATGTGTGTGTCGATTACTGCTTGGTAAGACAGTTCTGCGTCCTCGTCAGAAATATATGTGTCCCCATTTCTCCAGAAATGTGGGTGTCCTCACTTCAGCAGAAATGTGTGTGTCGTCCTCACTGCGGCAGACATTTGTGTGTCCTCAAACTGCGTCCGAGATATGTGCGTCTTCCACTTCTTCAGAACTCTACGCGTCCTCCCGTTGTCTAAAGACTGTTGCGTTTTTACTTCGTCAGAAAATATATATGTGCGCCCTCACTTTATCAAAATTATGTGTGTTCTCACTTTGTCAGAAATTCGCGTGTCCTTAATTCGCCAGAAATGTGTGTGTCATCCTCCTTCTCCTCATTACCTCTTCTCCTTCTCCTCCTTTCCTTATAGATCTTCTAGTTGTACCCTCCACTGCTCCACCAACACAGAATCCTTTTTTCGCCTTCTAGTTCGGGTATCGATCCGTACGCAGCTTAACAGTGGGCAGACTCGGCTTCGTACAGAAAGGACGATATGTCAGAGTTGTAGTCGTAGAAACTCAAGACACCCAACACAGACAACAGCACAGGCAGAGGGAGGGCGAGAGAGAGAGAGAGAGAGAGAGAGAGAGAGAGAGAGAGAGAGAGAGAGAGAGAGAGAGAGAGAGAGAGAGAGAGATGATTTCACAATTATATTGCTTGAGTTGTTATAAATTTATGGGTTGTTCTAAACCGTCTAGCGTGTAAAACTGTTGTCTTAAAATCCCCCCCCCCCCCCCAAAAATAACCAAACAACCAAATCAACCCAGAACTCATACAGAGAGAGAGAGAGAGAGAGAGAGAGAGAGAGAGAGAGAGAGAGAGAGAGAGAGAGAGAGCAAAAGCAATAAGTGAAAGATGGTTGATTTTTAAATATAATTATGACGCTTGAGAGAAAGGTGATTTTAAAATATAATTATGAGACTTACAACAAGGATGATTTGAAAAAATAATTATGATAAGTTGTTTTTCATATAACACCAGGTCAATATGTCAATATGCCAACATTTACAGAGTCAGCAGTATTAATATTTAACGCAAAACAGTCGGACAACGACATAGGTTCAGAGATAGCGAATGAAACAGAGGCTGAAGGATTAATTTTGAATATAATATTTGTGCGTATTCTAAATTAATCAAGCTTTAAGGAGTCATTGTTTCCTTTCCAACATTTTTCGACTGTCAAATGCAATGCAACTATGCTTTGGCTGAGAACGCGAATAAGATTTTGCCCGTAATAGTTGAAAAATGGTTATGTCCCCCTTCCCTTTAATAATGGTACTGGATGCGGTCAATCTACATTTCACAAAATAAAAATTGACTCCTCTTTTGTCTTCTGTAAAGGCGATCATTTAAGTTCGCAACGCTTTGAGTTCAAATGAAAAAAACAATACGCGTGATAGCATCCTGCATTCATTTTCTTCTGTTAAAAAAATGTTTAGAAACTGTGGATTTGACCGCTATTGATCTTTGAGTCTAACGCTGGTGGCATAACACGTTCTGAAGGTGTAGGAGTGTGTATGGCCTTACTGGTATACAATAAAATGCTTTTTGCAACTAACTTTATTTCAAGCGGTGGCAGCGTGGGTGTAATAAATTAATCAATCTTGTATTTAATGCAAGTTCACACATTTAGGTGATGATAGACATTTTAAAACTTAGCTTTTAAAACACATGAACTAATGTTGTTGTTTTTTTACATTACAATAATATAAGACTATTCAAGTCTACCTTTAGGAGAGTTAGCAAGATCAGATCAAATCATCATCATCATCATCATCATCATCATCATCATCATCATCATCATCATCATCATCATCATCATCATCCATTATTATTATTATTATTATTATTATTATTATTATTATTATTATTATTATTATTGTAGTACCATCAGGAAATAAATGCCATGGCTTTGGGCACACGGGAAAGCGACCTTCCGTACTAGAATTGGGGGTGTAAATTCACGAAGAATGTTAAGGGGTATTGTAGAAAATTTCTTTGCACATATTCAACACAAAGATAAGTCAAATGGACGGTAGGAAAATTGCTGGGAGAAATTGCTGTATATATATATATATATATATATATATATATATATATATATATGACTGTGAATAAATGAATATGAGGTATCTATCTGTATGATGGATGGTGTGTCTGGGAACGGGAGGGATTGCCACAGAAATGGCTGGAGAACGGACGACCTCTCTTGGCTGTTGGGCTGTTTCAAGAATGGTATGCGTGTGTGTTTATGTGTGTGTGTGTTTATCTATGTGTGAGTGAGTGTGTGTTTGTGTATGTGTGTTTTGTGCATATGTGTGTGTGTGCGCGCGTGTGTGTGTCGTTGTCTTTGAGCAAGGCATCGACAAATGGCACCACTGGATCGAGCAGCCCAACCGGTCCGTCTGCAACCCCCAATCCAGGCTATGTAGATGATGTCAGCGCGTCGGGCACCAAGAAAAAACAGATAGCGGAAGCGGTGAGGAAGACTGAGCAGTTCATGGTGACGACGGGGATGAAGGTGAAAAACAGGGGGTGCGGCATCTTACACGGCAAGCGCTCTGGCAGTGACCGGTGCAAGAAGAACAAAACTGGCGAAAAAACACTGTGCAATTAGGGCAAGTCGCTGCTCATGTATGACCATGACCAAAGCTATACTTACCTGGGTTTACAACATCAACATCAGCAACAACACCGTCCCTGCAGCAGGCTGAAAATGTTGTTGAATTCAAGGCTACACTGGACAAGATCGACGCATCCCCACTCTCTATTGTAGCCAAGCTTCAGGTCATAATCGCCCTGGCTTGCTCCAGGTTGAACTTTTTCTTCACCAATCTCGCATTCACTGTGAAGAGCCTGAAGGACATGGAGGACAGCATAGTAAGCTGTGTGAGGGCTTGGTTCGGACTCACCACTAGCTATACCCGGTCCTTCATGTTCACCCCGCGACCACAAGGATGGCTGGGAGTTCTCAACCCCTCGGCCATGTATAGTGCTAAGCACCTCTCCGTCAAGCTTGCTGTCCTTAACAGCGACGACGAACAATTCAAAAAGACAGCACGCTCTTCCCTCGCCTTGCAGAAGAAGAAGAGAAAGGTGCCAGAAACCCAAGCAGACGATAGCGACACGTTCGCCGTTTACCATAGAAGGAAGGAGGGGTAACCTCCGCAAGCAATTTAAAGTAACATGGGTACATCTTAACGAGCTGTAAGAGCGAGATGGCATACTTGAGAACATCGCCAAATCGACGATAACTACACCCTGACATTCAAGACCGACGAAAAAATATATATGTCTTATGTCTGATGCTAAGGCTGCGTATAGTTTATGTAAGCAGGCCAAGCTGACCGATTTGTGCAGCCAGTGAAAACAGAAAGACAGGCAGGACAGAATAGTCAGAGAGGCAATGCAAGTAGACCACAGGCTATCCAATGCGTACCTTAGCAACACTATGCTGAGAGACAGTCTAGTTTGCTTTGTTGTAAGAGGTAGACTGCAGATCCTTCAGTGCAACAGTATGGTACCCGAACGAGTGTACAGAAACGGTGTCTGAATGGGTGCACAAAGTACCAAAACATGTACACAGCGAGACACAACAGAGTGGTTGACTGTTGTGACTCAATGCATTCCACAAAGGGATTCCCTTGTGGTCATTAAAGACACGTGCCTATCGCCACGCACTTGTTTTGACACTAACCCCTTTGGCACTACTGCCGCTAGGCCTGACATCACTGTTATAAGCCTTGAGAACCGTTTGTCGATGTCTGCTAAAATACAAAGATTGACATATACTTGTAGCTATGCCTAGAAATAAATGCCTTAGAAAGAGAGATAAAGAGAGAAAAAAGAGATAGATTAATTAATTGATTCATTCTTCATTCACTCATTGAAATAAAAGCAATTGGTTTGTGCTTTATTGGAATAAATTGCCACAGAACTGTCCGTACAGTTCAGTTAATCGTCCATTTGCGCTTATTTCATATCCAAGGACAAAAAGTTTCCAGTTTGCCCATTATGCCAGTGTGAATGTTGTATGTGTGTTTCAGTTTGGGAGCGTGGTTGTGAGTTTATTTTCTTGATGCGCCTGTTGGTTTCACTGTTATATTTCAATCAGAAGACGAAGCCTTGTTTAATAATGCTCTGTCGAAAGTTCTGAATGTGTGTGTGTGTGTGTTTGTGCGCGCGCACGCTCGTGCGTACGTATGTTAGTGTGCCTGATAGGAGAAGCGTTGTTATATACATTTTAAAATGAGGAGATAATATACAGTGTAGCCAAGGAGTACGAAAGACTTTAGTACTCCTTGAGTGTAGCCTACTTCAGCTCAAATAGTTTCTACCCTGCCTATTTGCACAATGTGTGCTGAAACCACTGCCAGACTATTCACAGCTAGCTTGCTATACGACCGCTTAGTTGTAATGTATCTGCAGATTTCGTTATCGTCTTCTCAATTTCTCAAACACTAAACTGAAATATCTGCTTTTGAGGTAGACTATCTGCTTTTCCTTCCGACTTTACCTTCCGAACTCCCCCATTCACTGTTTTCTGTTATCCTAAAATCTCTTCGGTAAAAACACATGAAATAAAATTTAGGTTAAGAAAATGTTTGATATAGACTAAGTCTAGTCTTCTTTTCTTTTCTTTTTTAAATGAAAACAAATAATCAATGTGCTATAATTTCTCTGAATACAAGCAGGAGGAAGCCAAGAAATCTGTGGTAAGCTGTGCTTGAAATTGTTGATAAACCGCATTAAATCTAGGAGAATAAAGAACAGAGCATTGCATGTGAATTAAAGAATCGAGAGAGAGAGAGAGAGAGAGAGAGAGAGAGAGAGAGAGAGAGAGAGAGAGAGAGGGAGGTAGGAAGGAAGAAGAGAGAGAGAGAAGAGAGATTGAAGAGAAGGAAGGAAGAAGAGCTACGGGAGAGGTTAGAGCCTGAATAAAAGAGGGGGGTGGTGATTGCGATATTGATTTATCAGTTTCTGTCTTGACTTTTTGTGTTGCTTTCAAAGCTTCTGTAACACGCGACACTTTGCTATGCCTCCAGATGAACCTCGCAGCGTTCGCTTGGCTGCTCGTAGTAATAATAAATATTTATACGAGACATTATAACGCGCACATATCTCACCACAAGGTGACTCAAGGCGCACAACTGCTGCGCTATATTTACGTGGTTGTGTTGGGCTTTCTTGCTGGTTCGTTGATGTTTGTTTGTTTGCTCAGAGGGGGGGGGGGGGGGGGGGGGGGGGGGGGGGGGGGGGGGGGGGGGGGGGGGGGGGGGGGGGGGGGGGGGGGGGGGGGGGGGGGGGTTGTTGGGCTTTCTTGCTGGTTCGTTGATGTTTGTTTGTTTGCTCAGATCTGGCAGTATGCCCAGTGGTGGGTGTGAACCACAGGCGCTTGTATCTGGACAAGTAAGAACAGGCATAGGCGCTCGCGTATCGAGATACAAGCGCCTGTGGTGTGAACGTTCAATTTCAATGTTCATTCCTATAATATAAACAGTTCGCGTATTATAGGATTGCCTTTTTATTAATTGTATGTGTGTGTTAGTATGGTGCGCAAGTTAGTGAATTGCATGAACCGTGTGGGCAATCTACGCATTGCCCGACTTCAAAATTGTGGCGGTAACGTAAACAACATGTTTGCTATGGAATTTTGTTCATATTCTATCTATCTATCTATCTATCTATCTATCTATCTATCTATCTATCTATCTATCTATCTATCTATCTATCTATCTATCTATCTATCTATCTATCTATCTATCTATCTATCTATCTATCTATCTATCTATCTATCTATCTATCCATCCATCCATCCATCCATCCATCCATCCATCCATCCATCCATCCATCCATCCATCCATCCATCCATCCATCCATCCATCTATCTATCTGCCCTACTCTATCCTATCCATTTATTTATCTATCTAATCTATCTAATTATATCCTTTCTATCTATCTATCTATCTATCTATCTATCTATCTATCTAGTCAAAAAATCAGACATTGCACACTCCTGCTCCCACTTGTATATTTTTTATTATTCCAAATTTTCTCCCCTTATACAGGGCTTCATCAGGTGTATCAGCAGGTTCACAATCAACAGTGCAAGGAGGTAGAAGAAGAGGGAGACCGAAAAAGAGGTGGGATGACAACATTCGAGAATGGACTGGTTTGACACTGAGCGAAACAATCAGGGTTGCGGAGGACATGGAAAGATGGAGTACGCTGGTTAAACGATCATCTGTGGTGCCCCTACGACCTTTGAGTTATGGGATAGGATAGGATAGGTGTATGTTTTGTTTTGCAGCTCACTGCATAGGCTAGTCGCTGTTTTATGGAGTTCGTTGCTATTTTGTTTGGTTTAATTGTGTGTATGTATATGTGTGTGTATGCGTGTGTATATTGTGTTGTGTTGTGTTGTGTTGTGTATGTGTGTGTTTATTCTCTTCCATTACTGAAATTCAGGCCTCGCGCGTACTGTATAAAGTGGGTTTGATTGCTAATGACAGGACTAGTATTTGTGTAGCTCATTCTGTAAATATTGTTGGCAAAGTTGTTGGTATTGTTTGTTTGTTCGATTAGATTGTAAAGCTGGTGTTGTTTTGTCAATAAAAAAAAAACCAAAAATTATGAAATTGGTTTCTACCTCCAATGCTGATAACCAAACTCCTGTTATTGTTGTGGTAGTTTTTGTGTGTGTTTTGCTGTTAACCTTTCTGAAAGCCAAACTCATTTTTTCCAGCTCAATGTACAAAAAAAAAGAAATAGCGTTTTCCTAATAATTATGATATTGTAAACATACATGTATATTTGTCTTTTTCCAAATTGCAATGTACATTTTGTTTCACACATCCCTTCCTGATGGGGTAGCACAGAGGAATAAAACACATTTTCCTCTCTCTCATTTTCTAACACTTGTTACAACAAGCCGTGCAACTCTCTCTCTCTCTCTCTCTCTCTCTCTCTCTCTCTCTCTCTCTCTCTCTCTCTCTCTCTTGCTGACAGTTATCACAACATGCCATGCAACTATCTCCCTCTCCCCCTCTCTATCTCTCTCCTCCTCTCTATCTCTCCCTCTCCTTCTCTTTCTTTCTTTCTTACACTTGTCGGTGTCACAACAAGCCATGCAACTCTCTGACTCTTTCTCTCTTTGACAATTGTCACAACAAGCCATGCAACTCTCTCTCTCTCTCTCTCTCTCTCTCTCTCTCTCTCTCTCTCTCTCTCTCTTGCTCATCCCTTGGTCACTTAAACCATCATAATCCAATGGACACATTACGTTAAAGGTGGATGTCATTCGTGAGTGTGCCGGGGGTTTCTATTTAAATAGTATCCCCACTTTCTGGAAATTTAGTGCTTTAAATTCCCACTGTGGCTGTCTTTCTCCTTTGCTCTTTCTCATTCCTACTCTGTTCTATCAATCTACTATACTATCTTCTTCGCAAGACCAGTCACCTACCTTTTTTTTACAATTTTTTTAAAGCTCTTCCAAAACTCCTCATTTGCGTTTGAGGTATGTTTGGTGATCTTGGGAATATTGGACGTTTTCTGCCAAATAGTCTCTAGGGCTTCCTGTGGAATTATTTAGCAATATAGGCATTTTATATGTATCTGTTTTGTTGATATTTTATAATGATGTTGTTTTAAAAAAAATTGTTAACGGGGGTTTCATAAATTAGAGAACAGCCTCAGCGTCCTCTGCGTGGGATGCCTTTATTGTGAAGTGACCGGCTGGTGGAGTGCCTTCAGTGTTGCCACTAGGGTTGTTTCAGCAGTTGTATAACTCGGAAGAGACGGCTACAAAGAAAAGACCCGCAGACGATTCGAGTTATGTAGTTGTCCATAATTATGGATTTCCTGTTTTAAGTTGGTAAATAAAAATGCAATTTCCCAAAGTGAACTCGTTGTCGCAATAAGTAAACAAACATATTTGATACCTTGACCATTCATGTTGATTGAAACTTGATTTCAGATAAGGAAGAGTCTTAGCTCAACGACGATCCGTTTTAATCTAAAAGTCACTTAAGACTTAAGTCCTTTCATGTATTTTTTACTTGTATTTTTGTGAAAGTTGAATATTAGATATTGGACTTTGGCTAACCGTTATTATTCATGTGGACTTTGACTGCTGGATATTGGACTACGATTAAGGCGCGTTTTAAAACTAAAGTAATTTAAATGAAACATGGTTTCACAGCCGCCAAAAGACATGCACTCGTGGATGTGCAGCCATTTAGTCAGAATTCCCCAAAAACATCGTCTTTTCATCCCATTACAAAAGTCCCCGCGCCTCGGCAAGCAGTAGCAGCGGAGTACGTCCTTAAAAGGCCCCAATTCGAAGGCTTTGTTTACTTTAGGCGGAAACCGGTTTACCCAAAAATTCGTATTGTTATTACATTAAACTATGATAAAGTGGACTTTCGTTGCGCAAACCAACCAATAAAGTTTTAATTTTCCATTTTGGTTCTGAAGGGAGTAATTTTCACTTTTTTAACGGTACAACCGTGTGATCTTTGACTTTATTTCGGTATGAACCAAGCGGTTTGAAGTGTGTGCCTTTGGTGTATGAGGAAGGGTAAAATCTATTTTATCAACCTAAAACTAAAATCTTTACGAGCAATTGCTTTTACGGGTTCAGTCTCTTACCGGCTTTGGTAGATGGTGTCTTCAGTTTAAGGATGTGGCTATTAATAGACTACAAAAACTACGTTTTTTTAAATTTAAAAAAATCACTGTACTTTCCACAGAGTAATGTTTTGTTGTAAACTTATTGTGTTCAGTGGGACAACACTCACGGTGAATGTTAAAAAAATCTGTCGACGGGGCGTGGTCAAAGTGGGCCCCTTTAAGAGTCTAGGAATCGTCCTTTTTTAATACAATCTATGTCGGTAGATTAATACCTCGACTTTGAAATAGGAATAAGCTCCCACCTTAATCAGTGACATGACTCGGATGAGGCGCCTGCCGACTATTACATTGTTATTATATCGTAAGTAGATTGGATTTGAATTTTTTTTTAATTTGTAATTTATTCATTAAGGCATCGCCCCTTTATAATGGGTGTATACAATGTCTTCATGCATTCACAAAGTAAGGACATAATTACATATTCATAATTCACCATATCAGCTATCAGTCGGTTAACATATATGCATATAAACAATATCATGACAGTACAATTTCTCTTAACCTAAATGCTCTCTATAAAAAGATACATAAATTTTTTATTGTAACCCGGTGACATGATGACATCAAAATGCTCAATTTAAAACTACATGGGTTTCTATAATATTTTGCAGCAATGAACTGCGTTCTTAAATTATGCAGCACTGGACAACATATACAAAGTGCAATTCATCTTCTTCATTTGTTTTACAAAGTGGGCACAATTTATCAGCTGGTTTAAAATTTATATATTTATTGTAATGGACAGAAATATTCGAAACACCGAAACGGAACCGTGTCATTATAAATCTTAAATGCCTGTCCATTCCCATGGTGAGATGAGTTCTTATACAGTGATTAATACCACCTATTAAACTGCAGTTTTTTACAAGGCCAACAGACTGTAAAGACAAGTTTAAGGAAGGGATCAGCCCGCTAGGTCAAACGCGGAGAGACACTCTACTAGCCCACTACACCCTCTGCCACTGAACGAGAGCAAACACGACAAATCAGAAAATCAATGTCCAATATCTTCGCCTGCGAAAGCGTGGCTACTACCACCAGTAGCGGGGGCCATTTCTTGTTTGATGAGTAGTCTTGTTAAGGGCTCTCATTTGCCCATTGTCTTACACTTGGCCTCAAATCGGAAACTTCTGTACAGACCTTTGAAAGCTGCTCTGCTCGCTATCATGGCTAAATAAAGTTCATTTAATCTGATGAATGCAATGGATGCGACAAAGCTTTGCTTTAATGTCGAGCAACAACAAAAACAAAAACTATGTATATCATAGCTCCACTATTTCCCCAGACAACCTGTTAACGCGTTGATCAACGTCAAGAGGAAGCGTATTCTGCGCCCATTGTGTGTTATAATGGTATTGGATGCAGCCTATTTAAAATTTCAAAAATAAAAATCGATTCCCTTTCCGACTTTTAATAGCGGCTTGGATATACGCCACATTTTTGAGGGATGAATGTGTTTGTTGTGTATGTAGGAGCGTTTCAGTAACATGTTAGGGAACGGAAAACGATGCTTAACGTCCTATTGCATGAGCGTTAAGGACGATCACCACGTTAGCGTGTATGCTGGTTACAGATCATCGCTCTTTGGCCGGCTCTGATTTAGGAATAAGGCCCGTACATTTATTATTATTATTATTATTATTATTATTATTATTATTATTATTATTATTATTATTATTATTATTATTATTATTATTATTATTATTATTATTATTAATTATAATTTTAAAATGTGGCAGCACATTGGAATGTCTCTGTTGGGGGAAATAAAGTATTCGCAATAGTACCGCGCGCGGAGAGACGAGTGCTTTGTATTATACATCGCAGTGAAGAAGGCGATCTTTGACGTGCCTCGCTTCTCCACGCACTTGAGAGTCTTTTAAAAGGCGTAAAGGTACAGACTTTGTGGGAGTGTGGGGGATTGGAGGCGGGGCTGGGCTAGTGTACGGGAGAAGAAAAGAGAAATACAAATGGAATTAAATGACACGGATGAGATAGACGGTATGGTCTTGAACAAAATCAACTTGCAGGGGTGGGTGGAAGTAAGTGTCGGACATGAATTAATGCATGGATCGGAGCTCTCAACTACATTACGTTTAAGTGTCCTTTCGTTTTATATAAATATGGGACACAAGCCTTATATTACAAAGACACGTTACTATTACTACTATTATACATAGGCTACTGACTACTACTACTACTACTACTACTACTACTACTACTACTACTACTACTACTACTACTACTACTACTACTACTACTACTACTACTACTGGATGTTATATACTGGCAAAAAACAAATCACAAATCAGGTTCAAAGCACAAACCAGCATGCACGCGCTAACATGTTTCACCCACTCTTAGATACACAAAAAATACACACCTGTCACTTACATCATGAGATATGAAAGCAGAAAAATCCCTATTTAAAGACGGAAATAAAATCGAATTTTAATTTTCAAATGTTCGATTGACTGAATCTAATACTATTATTGAAAGGAGGGAGGAAACCAGAGTACCCGGAGAAAACCCTCGGTGACACAAAATGTCTCGTGTACCTAAGTCAAATAAGTTCGCCCTTTGCGGGATAAAATATTCCGCTCAAAATACTATTTTGCAATGCTGAAAACATACACACTATTAAGGAAGCATCTTGTGCAATTGGCACGGTTCCTTCTCTCCCAACCCCGGTCGCCTAGGAGTGTGCTCAGTTGTCTGGGCGTTGGACGATGCCTCTTAGCTAGCAAGTGGGATCCTCGGTCGGCTCGAGTTAGATCCTACATCAGCTAGCACCTTGAGCAGCTCTTGAGCTGGAAAAAATCTAAATAAGGACGATTGAAAAAAATAGAAATAATTGGACTGAGCTTGGGAGGTCAAGAACAGAATAATAATAATAATAATAATAATAATAATAATAATAATAATAATAATAATAATAATAATAATAATAATAATAATAATAATGAGGATAAGGATAAGGATAATGTTACTTATAATGCGCATTATCAAACAACAGTCTACGCATCAAACACAGGCACACGCAAAGTACAATAGATTACAATCAGTAAATAAACAAAGAAATTATATTAAAATATGTGCATCGGCCCTCGGATGGTTATTCCGTACAACAGCTCGAACGGAGAAAAGCCGGTGGACTCCTGCGGTACCTCTCTGTAGGCGAACAGTAAGGGCGTTGATGTAGCGATGCCATTGTCTGGGCTGCTCACTGCACAGTTTCTTCAGAGTGGACTTTAGCGTAGTATTGAACTTCTTGACCAACCTGTTGCACTTTGAATGATATGGTGTCGTAGTCAAATGCCGGATGCTCAGCAGTCTGACCTCCTTCATGCAGTCGGAGACGAACTGTCAGGATTTCTTCGGGTACTCCTAATCTTCTGAACATGTCCACCAGCGCCTTTGCCACGGTTTCAGTGTCAATTTTCTTCAGAGGCACTTCTTCTGGGTACCGAGTCGCATAGTCCACTAAGGTCAAAACCCACCGATGACCTTCTTCATTCGGATGTTTTATTTCGCCGATTAAGCCTAAGGCCGTCCTCTTGAAAGGTCGGTCGATCAGGGGCATCCTCTGCATAGGCACTTTAGGAATCCTTCCTCGATGTATGGTCACATGATCGGCAGAAACGGCTGACGTCCGCATGAAGTCCTGGCCAGTAAAACACTGCCTGGATTCTGTCCGACGTCTTCTTGATGCCCAGGTGAAACCTCCCATGATGAAGTGAATGTCGCCCCACTTAACAAATATGCTTACAACAAAAAATAACTCTTTCGAAAGAACAGTTATTTTTTCATTCAATAAATTCCGTAGTTTGTGTGCCTATTAATAGCAAACGCTAGCCACATCTCTCGCGCTATCCTTCCTTACACCAGACCCCAAAGACGCAATCTAGAAATCGCGTGGATCATTCAGAAATATGGTCAACGTTGGTATGATACCATTAAACAGAGGAAAGCCCTCCCTCTGAAAGCAGAAATAGGGTCAACATTGGTATGATAGCATTAAACAGCGGACATCACTCCCTCTGAAAGCAGAATAGGGTCAACATTGGTATGATAGCAATAAACAGCGGAAATCACTCCCTCTGAAAGCAGAAGTAGGGTCAACATTGGTATGATAGCATTAAACAGCGGAAATCACTCCCTCTAAAAGCAGAAAGAGGCTCAACATTGGTATGATACCATTAAACAGCGGACATCACTCCCTCTAAAAGCAGAAATAGGGTCAACATTGGTATGATACCATTAAACAGCGGAAATCACTCCCTCTGAAAGCAGAAATATAGGGTCATCATTGGTATTATACCATTAAACAGCGGAAATCACTCCCTCTGAAAGCAGAAATAGGGTCATCATTGGTATGATACCATTAAACAGCGGAAATCACTCCCTCTGAAAGCAGAAATAGGGTCTACATTGGTATGATACCATTAAACAGCGGAAATCACTCCCTCTAAAAGCAGAAATAGGGTCAACATTGGTATGATACCATTAAACAGCGGAAATCACTCCCTCTGAAAGCAGAAATATAGGGTCATCATTGGTATTATACCATTAAACAGCGGAAATCACTCCCTCTGAAAGCAGAAATAGGGTCATCATTGGTATGATACCATTAAACAGCGGAAATCACTCCCTCTGAAAGCAGAAATAGGGTCTACATTGGTATGATACCATTAAACAGCGGAAATCACTCCCTCTAAAAGCAGAAAGAGGGTCATCATTGGTATGATACCATTAAACAGCGGAAATCACTCCCTCTGAAAGCAGAAATAGGGTCTACATTGGTATGATACCATTAAACAGCGGAAATCACTCCCTCTGAAAGCAGAAATGGAAAATTCAAACTTTATCAGTTGCTTTGAAAGCCCACTTATTATTGTTTACTGTGATAACAATGCGAATGTTCGGTGAACCCGTTTGCGCCAAAGCCTTCGAACTGGTTCCCTATCATCTGCTATCCAGAATCAGAACAGAGGAGGAGAGCTAATGTCGCAAAGTGATTGTTTTTTACAGTTAATATCGTCATCACGTCGTTTAGATTATGGAGGAGGGGAGGAGGAGAGTTGGGAGTTGGGGGAAAGCATTGACTCGCTTTGAAACCGCAGCGTTCGTTTTAATTGTTTTGATGACGTCAATGGAATTGAGCACATCGCTATGAATGAATATTTTTAGTTTTTGTTTTGTCTTTATAATATTACATCTATCATATCAACCCTCTGGAGAGAGAGACAGAGAGAGAGAGAGAGAGAGAGAGACAGAGAGAGAGAGAGAGAGAGAGAGAGAGAGAGAGAGAGAGAGAGA